>JAFJTR010000093.1:0-21257 GCA_022559985.1 Parastagonospora avenae f. sp. tritici 18332-5
TAGCACCCACGTTCATAGATCAATCAATACCAATATACCAGTCACCAGAAGAACCTCGTTGTTATTCACCCGTACGATCGTACAAGGCCTACCAACACTTATTTTAATTCATCTCGATTTGTTACTTTAACTACGTCTCCAACGTTAGCCGAATCCTAATTTGATCATAGGAAATCTTTAAGAATTTAATAAATCCAATTGAAGTCTGGTTTGTTGATAAGTCTCACTGCATTATGTCTATCTTGATGACATTGGGGGCGTGAAATACTCTTGGAAGTCCATAGGGATGAGCTCTAATCTCAACTCGAATTAAATTAAATTACAAGTCGTCGCATTTGCGTTTGGGTGGCTGAGGAGGAAGTCTGTTCTCAACTTTTCTGTTATCGATGCATCCAAATGGCGCCTCCAAATGTTGTACTCCCATAAGGGAACGCATCCGCACGGGCATCCCACTTATCGCCGTTGGCTGAGCCGTCACCCCTGTGATTGATATGGATATTTTCTCCTCCATACTCGCCACGATGAAAGTCACTGAGCGTCGGAAGATGGGGCTACCTTTGGGCTGGGACCGCGCACATGGGATGCTCTGGCTTCCAATGATAAAGAACGCATGCGTATCTAGAAGCCATTTATACAGATTACGGTGTGAAGCGCCTTCAACGGGAAGTCGACTGAAAATAGTGCCACAGCACTGATGTGACCCACCCTCGAGATGATTCACTCCATCGATCTCTAGATAGAACAAAGAAGCAATCATAGTATCTTTTGTTCTCTGAAGTAGCTGATCCTTTTCTTCCTCGACGAATTCGGAAGCTTCGTGCTTCAGCAGACTGATGGACTCGGTATCATCTAAGGCTGGTTCGTCCCCTGGAAGAGCTACGTTCAAGCGATGAAAGCGTGGTCGGATCTCAGGCGGTAAACACCGAAAAAACGTTCGCCATTGCTCTTCGCCATCCAGTTGGCGCATGAAGCTGCCCATTAGTCGGCGTATAAATCGGTCGCGATTTGGGGTGTGAGGGCCGACTTGGTGCTTTGAAGATGAAGTAAAGCCTGTGCCGAGAGAAATCATATGATCGATGCGGCAATTATCTGTTTCATAGATTTGACATCTATCGGGCCACAGTATAGCGCACTCCCAGCTTGCAAGTAGAGCAGGGTTGTTATGCTGCAATCCTCCGTCCTGGAACGTATCTAAGTGATCCACATCTTTTGATTTAAAGAAGAAGGGAGCTGCTGATGTACAAGCAGCCCTATTTGTGCGTTAGTAATTGTTACAGAAGCTATAACTCAATACGTACGCATCACTTATAGTCATGTCGTGGTGGCAGCGCGCAGCACGGATGTGGGAGTAATCTTCTTTCTGGTCAATACTATGCGCGCATACGTCTGAACATCTTGGTAAACTTACTGTTATCATCCGAACGAGGCCCACCGTTGTAGTTACCAATTATGCAGGGAAAGTTTGACCGAACACTAGTTGCAGTCACTGCAACTTTCGTGTCGTTTTGGAGAGGATTGAACATTTTAGCGAAAGAGTCAGAGTGAAACGCTCTCTCTATAGGCGATAGATTGTATCGATGATCGTTCAGCCAGGCATGGAAGATCTGTTGTAGCTTCTGGGAGAAGGATAATTTTTCCTTATGTCCCTTGTTCACGAAAGTTGTAGCGGCTAACTCCTCGAAGCGCTGGAGGCAGCTTGATGGATCCCACTGCATTAAAAAAATGCCAATCGCTATCAGTCCGCCTGAAAGTTGGTTAATTAGAGCTACCTCACAATTCGGTTTGACTTACCTGCAGATGTACCACACACATAGTCGAAATATTCCGAAATAGGGCTGCCAAGATGATTGAGCTCCATCTGTAGATGCTTAAGCATCATGAGCGGGATCACTCCTCTCACCCCACCCCCATCTATGCAGAGTGCACGGATACCTGCCGTTGGGGGAATGAGCCTAAAAAGTCTCTCGGTCTTTGGCTGAAGGTATCCACAAAGGGGACAATTTACGATGATGAAACTGTGTTTCTGGTCTCTAGCAGGTGTACCGTGGCGACGAATACATACGTTGCAAAGAGCATGTCCGCATCGTAACACTTTTTCAGGCATGAACATAGAGCAAAATAAACAAGACCTAAAAGACTTCAGGCTTGCCAGGTGCGGCCACAACGCTGCTAGGCAGTTTATATGTTGAGATAAGGCAGTTTCTGCTTCAGGCGCAAACTCAAGTTGTCGAAATATCTCTTCCATCTTCTCCGCCAGACATCGGATGAACTTTGACTGTGCATCAGCGTCTGTTGTATAGGCAGATATTGATCTAGCCGCCGGTTCCTTGAAGAATTCCTCAAATATGGACACAGAAGAGAAATCTATCTTGGTTAACATTGGAAAAGAATGTTAGGGAACAAAAACTCACTGTGAGATCCTTGTGGATAAGCTGCCAGGCAGTATGCGGATGCTATCAGAGGGATGATGACGCGCCATAACCAGGAAGCATCTGGAATCAAGTTCAACACTTCGCTGAGATGCAACTCAAGCTGCGTGTCATCAAAGTGCATTGAGCGTGATTCTCGTAGGAAATTAAACTGACTTTTGTCAACGCAGAAAACCTGCAACAAACGATCCGCAAAGACCTCAGTATGCCTCAGATTAAAAAGATATCGGTTCATCCTACGGCTCCAGTATGATTCCTGGGAAAGGTCTTTGATGCGTTGATTTAGCTGCTCTACGTTCTTCGAATGCGCTTGGCTTTTGTATAACCCGATGACATGAATGCCACGAAAGGCGATTATTAAGCCTTGCTCAGCATAACTGATAGAGAGACTAGGGTCGAGTATGGTCATCTCCTTGATGATCTGTGCCCGCAGATTATACTGCGCTGCTATCGTGTCATATGTTTTGGAACGGGTGCTTGCCACAACTAGGACACTTGGAAGTACAGCGGACGGAAGATTGTGTGCACGAGGTAGGATGGCTTGACGGGCCAGAAGGTTCGCAACTCCTTTGAGGCCGTTCCAGTCGCTTGAAAAATAACACACCACGTTCGATAGCGGTGTCAAAACATGCGCGAGGAGGTGGTCTTGTAATTGTGCCTCAGCTGCAGTATTTCCATCAACATGAAGCCACTCGACAGCTCGCTGCAAGCATTTGTGTTTCCCATCTTCAAAACCGACGCGTGAGTGTAGCGAGATCTCGCAGTCCAAGTAAACATCAACAGGCCTACCCGGCTTGCATGGTCTACTCATAAGCCGGACCTGACCGTGGCGTTCAAAGGGTTTAGCATAACCTAACAAGCCGGCTAAATATGAAGCCTTGCTTTGGCCTCCGAGGAAAGTAATAATGGAAGCTGTAGTGCTCTCGGCGGAGGGGCAGACCGAGCGAAATGCTTGGCCATGGGTCCAAAAAAAGAATTTCTCGTTAGTGTACGTAGTGCTTAACCACGTCTGCGGAGCCATTGATGGCATTGTGCCTGGATTGCGTAGATGCTATGTTGTCCGATATATAATGTATCGTACCAAAAAAATCAAAAAATCACGTACACACCTGCTTCGAACAAGGGAATTCGTGTTCACCTTACATTAAACATACTATTTCAAATTGCAAATAATGTTTTCAGAAAAGTATTGACAATAGGTCAAAAAGCGTTAATGGAAAATGGTCTGTCTTGTTCGTGCTTTTCCGAGATTCCGGGTTGTGAAATACTCGCTAAAATCAGATCACGACAAGTCGTTCTGAAAAGCTTATGTTGCCAAGAACTTCGATCTTGATAGGTTTCCGAAGGCAGAACAGACTTGTCAATTGGCAATGTGCTGTTGACTTCCATAAGCGCGCAACATACAGTATAGTGGTTGCAGGCGTACTCCGTATTCCTGTGACGGTGGGATGTCTGCAGAACACGGCCTGCCTGTCCCCGGAAGTACGGGGACTTTCCTCGGCTATGCTCGGATAGACCTGAGAACGCTAGACTTTAGCACCGCATTGAAGAATGAGCATAGAGGAGAGTCCAAAAAAGCCCGAGCACGACTTTTGAAGGTATTCGAGTTAGAAGGTTGTCGCAGGTTGGACCCGCATAATTTCATCGATGGCATCATTAATCGAGAAACATTCTCTACAGCACTAGACCAGGCCGGGATATCTGAGGATGATTTTAATCAAGCGTGCATTGCAGCACAGAAAGATCCCAATTGCATTATTCCGCTGTTCCCCGATCGCGCAATACAATGTCTAAATGGGTTACAACGAATCAGGGCTGCGGCTGCATTCCTTGATAACAATGATATGTGGTGGATTGTGAACCTACATGAAGAATCGAGTAAGTGGCCGGCAATACATACACGAATCGTCTAGGCTTACAAGATGATACCAGAAGTAAAAAATCACCTAGAAGTCCAGCTTTACGAGTCGTACAGCCATGAGCAGGAATACACAGATGGCACAATATTTCGAAATATCCTCAGGTACTCGAGGAGTCACGATCTCAAGAGCGAACAAAAATGGTGGGCACGATTGACGCCTACAAAACGAAAAGACCTAAAACAGCTTCTCACCGAGAAGAACAACAAACTCAGTGAGGCTTTTCACGACCTCGTGGGGATACCCGGTTTCTGGCCGCCACTTCAGCTTGGCACTCTACATCGGTTTCACGGCCTAAAATTCAATGAGGTATGGCATGACCAACCTGCAAGGTGGCCATACTAATGCCAGAACAGATACTTGTAAATTACCTAAGACACATCAAGGCAGTATGGACCACATTGATACCTAGTCGCTATTGGAACCATATTGACTCTCAGACGGTGGCAGACCTTGAGCTGATGGCTCCTGGTGTTTCTACACGTGATCGGGAGCATCTGAAGGAAGCGATGCTGGAAAGAACAATATTTCTTTCATTAAGCGACGATCACGCGCGTGCTGAGATCCTCCAATCGGTCATTGCATATAAAGGCTTGATCCCTTCTATACGAACATTCTTTGAGAATCAGAAGTATCTTGAGCCGTGTAGCAGCATACTCAAGGATTTACTAGGATTTAGTTCTAAGAGATCGTTGTGGAAGGAATACAAGGCCAACCATTACCCGACCGGGCACGTACGCATTCAATGCCGCGAAGGACTGCAGTCACTCCAGGATATACATGTACCATTGGACGGCCTTCCCATCAAGGCAAAACGAAAGTTCGCGTTCCTGCAGCTCTGTATGTTCTGTCTCCGAAACTTCCCCGAGATGACTTCAATTGGAACACGCAGCGAGGCGAAGTCCAGAACCAGCCCCAGCGGCCGCACGCTTGATCACATGACTCAGGTAACTTCCAAACAGAGGTTCAATGATCCTGCACTATGGCACAGGCTCGCTCGTTTGGCACAAGATCTGGGCTTTGATACCGAACGGATCCGATATTTGGCCGACCAAGACCCAGAAGAAATGCAAACAATGCGATTCTTAGCATCAGCGCGCCCAAATTGGCAAGGAGAAATGACGCAACCAATAGCCAAAATCAAGGAAATCCTCAAAAGTATGTGCGATAAGGATTCCGCATACGTGTCAGCTCCATGTTTCATGGGTAATACATGCGACACGTGGCCAAAGGATAGGCGATGCGGGCGACCTCATGATCATGATCATGAGAAAGACAAGTCAGCACTATTTGCCACTATCTTCTACTTTCCTATACTGCCTGGGAACGAAATAACATCTCTATTCGTCAAGCGTGAAACCTTGTACGCATTCTTTGGTTCCTATGTTTCATCAGTAAGTATACACCAAGAGTGTTCTTAGGCAGGTTAGTGACTATAACACATGAAGATCAAACCAGAGTGGATCGATCTTGTTGGTCTCATAGATGGTAGATGTTCCGAATTGCCCAGTAGTCCTACTCCATCTTTACCTATACCTCGAACCGAAGTCCAGCGCCTCAAAATCGATTTGCAAACAAGGGATGAAACTATTTCGAACCTCGAGGATATGATGCGTCAACAGGCACAGAGATCTGCAGCGAAGGAAGTCGAGTATAGAGAAGAGATGGGAAAGCTAAGAGCCGCAATAGAAAAACTGGGGTTGAAGCATACAGCCGTAAATGTGGATGTCAACTCCAATGACGTGCACCAGCAGTTACCAGGAGTCGAACGTACACTGAGCCAAGTAAGAAAAGATGTCAAACAGCAGCAAGAGATCGACTCTCTCGCAAAGGCTCTCAGGGAGATGAGTTATAAATATAAGACGTCAGAGAATAGTCTGCGAAAATTACAAAGCGAGTTGGAAGAGAATGGCGAAGAAGCTACTACTAGCACCCTGCTCAAGGAGAAGTTAAACAAAGCAAATGATGAGATCGCAAGGAAGAAAGAATTCGAGACTAGCACTATTGGTAACCGTCACAGCAGCTGCAACTTTACAATAGTTCTCCCTCGTCCAGATACGAAAGGCATGTTCCAGCGATGGGATGATTACTGGTTGGACTATGACGCAACCCTAATATTTGAGCGTGCATTGGGGACATCTGACTGTCTGCATGTCCACGTTATCGCAGCGGGTGGGGGTAGGATCTACTCCAACCTTGTCAAAATACCTAAAAAAAAGAAGGAGATAGAACTTTTCCTCGGATACCTGCAGGAACAGAGTGCCACCGAGCCCGATGACGCTTTTCATCTGATCTTGGGTGCAGGCTCGTCCATGTGCTATCGTCGTATCACTTCTTCCAACGAAGACACTCAAAGTCTCTTACAACTCAGCGAGCTGAACACAGCGGTCTTCTACAGCAATTTGCATCAATTTCCACTTTTTTTTGAAAGGTATAGAAGTATATCTGCCACAAGATCTGCCAAACGAGGAGGGGGTTTACTGGAAAGGGGGAACGGCCAAGGTCGGAGAAGAGTTCACCAGCCAGATGACGAGATGGACACAGACAGTGAATTGTAACTTCTAGCGCTTTTTTTGTATCAATAGCTTTCATGCAATTCATTGTGGTTAGAAGGATTTGTGGAAGTGACGTGTGAGAAGAGGTAAAGAATGCCTTGAGATCGTAGCAAAGACTAGATCGGACTATCTTCCATCCACCCTGCAATAGCGTTCACCCTCGGCGCTGGATGCTGTTGTTGTTGTTGCTGCCGCCGGCCGGATAATCTGCTAATGAGAGACTCTGCCCATTCCGTGAACTTTGTCTTCCAGTCTTCTGTCTCCTCTAATGAGCACTTAATATCCTCGAGCTCTTTCCTGGTCATAAGCTCTTTTCTGTAATAGCATGAGCTTTGGGTAAATCAACACAGCCCGAATATCGAATACACGTAACTTTCCAATCTCTTTATCGTCAGTTCAAGATGTATCAGTCGTTCTTCCCAGTTCAAGCTGTCCTTGAATGACATTGCTTGTTTTCGATCAGCAATGTCAGATAGACTGGGAGATATAGGCGGTAGGAAGACCTCCGAATCAAGAAGCGTGCGGCTTGGTGATGGCATTGCAAGTAACGTTATGTGAAAAGCAATCGTAATTAGAAACACAACTTATGCGAAGCACGTCAGCTATTATATGCTATGGTCCCTAGCACTAGTAATTTACCATGATTCCAGCACTGCGTCTCGTACTGTAAACAATAATCCTGTATCTGAAAAACGTAAAGCGTGATATTTAATTAAGTTACACTCGGTTCATCTGGCTTAAAAAGAGTATAAAGTTAGCTTATCAGATGGACATCAGCTCGAGCGACTTCTGTCACCTTCTAAGTGAGCTTCTATGCCTCAATTATCGCGCTCTGAATGACTCTCACAGTTATCACTTTTCAACATGTGGATCTATATTTGGAACAGATATATATATGCAAGTTTCGAAATTCTAAAAGGTTGCGTGTAGTCCATAACACTCCACTGGGCATGGCGAAAGTCTTACAAACTCATCTAGTGGTTTTGCTCTGTTCTGCCACGTTGGTGAGCGTGAGCCAAGCTCTTCCAATTTCTGTACTGTTATATAGTGTTGCGAGATGCTTGCTTGGTCGATTGCGATCCATCCGAAGAGGCTCTCCGAATGGATATCAGCACCTGCTTCTACTAGGAGATCCAGCACCTGATACGAATTGGTGACCGCTGCAAGATGCAAAGGTGTATTTCCGTTATGATCTTTAGCAGCAACTTTGGCACCATTCTCAATTAAGAGTTTGGCCGCTTCAATCATACCTCGGCCTGCAGCATAGTGGAGAGGTGTCAGGAGCGATCCGTCTGGCTGAAAAGCATCCTGTCCAGTGACTTTCAGCTGTTCCACCAAGACTTTCATGTATCGGACCATACCTTGGCCAGCCAATCGATGAAGTAGCGTCGTGCCCCAGCTGTCTGCTTGCAACAGGTCCATCCCTGGTAAGCGAACTAGGGGGGTGTAGACATCCATCCTCTCATGAAAAATTGCCCATTCTAGCACGGAACCTCTACCCCCTTTATCAAACCAAAAAGTCACACGCTCAAGTCCTTTCGTAAGGTCTTCGCGTCTGAATTGGCGTTGTCTGTGTCTTGTGGCGATACGGTGAAGGCGTCTCATGAACCGAGCATGTATCTCTCGACTGACAAAGAGCATAGAGAAAACATCGCAAGCCTCAAGACTTGAACCTATCTCATCAGTTAGCTCCAAAGGCAGAGATGCTAAAGCCATATTGTGATATCCGAGAAAATGATTGAATAATTGAAACTATTTACTAGTACATGGAAGGTAAGCAGTGTATATAGTCATGTGTACGATTAGTGTTACTACGGGGCGTAACTGGTTGTAAGTATCTATTAATAAGCTATATCATGGCATTGGGCCTTTCTTTAATCGAAACTTCGAAAATCAGATCTTAAAAATGGAAAGAAGTAGCAAATGGAATCTCCCTTACGCTAGCAATGACGCTTACCGAAGACTACACGTCCGAGGGCACGACTATAGGTTACATCATAACTACTCCGCCGATTGATATGGCATAGCTGATGAATCACGTATAATGCTCAGCGAATGCGGTTTCCTCTTGAACGCGGTCGCAAACGGCGCCCCACTTAACAGATCCAACTCAGCGTAAGCCTGTCAGCATATGTACGATGAGCATCAATGCTTTAGTTAGCCTAACGACCCGCATAGCATTGAGCTTACCTGCCCGATGCAACCAACAACCTTATCACTACTTGTCAGTGACATAACAAAAACAACAGCGGGAACATGTTGATAGGTCTAGCTCAAGGTTTACCTAATTGCAAATGATATAGGCGTATGATACTAAGACAAGAGTAAAGAGGCGGCGCGACTGTTCACCTGCTAAGTTGCAACGTGATGTTGAAGCGCGGCAAGAGCAATTCGGAGACCTGGCAACGAGAGATTAGATCCAAAGCGCTCCTTATACACTCTAACAGCCCGCTCGTACGTCTCCCTAGCCTCATCTAGCTTGTCCTGATCTGCGTAGAGAGGACCCAGGTTGTGACACATCCAATGTAATCACATGATCCTGCCGCGCAGCTAATGTAAGTTACCCTCTATGTAACTGCGAACCGGTTTCGCCGGTTCGCGTGTCGAAGCAGTTGCTGTTGCGAAACCAGCCGTTTGTGTCGCAACTCTGGATATGGTACCGTATTCGGTTTGTAATGATGGACTGCAAAGCTGGCAACTATTGTGAGCTTCGCGTCTCCAAAGAAGGAGCTTGGCGGTGCACGGCCTTTATTCCAGCACACAAGAGGCGATTGGTTCATGGAAGACGCTAGTGGACTTCGCGCGGCAGCACGGTCAGCAATGACTAATCTCGCTTTGATTGGAGGATCCTCCTCCGTTGGCTGGTCCTTGTTCGGCCTGCTCAGCCGTACCAAACGACTGAACTGATTGTGGCATAGGCCATATCTCCTCCCACACGACCTCCTCTTACACGACCTGTCGAACGCGCGCATACTCGGCTAGGGCTATAAAGCGAACACACACAGCCGGAAGCGCGTGAGCTGCTAGTACTTATTTGATCATGCGCGAACGCTGGTGTAAGGCCTGGAGAGGCAGGTCACTGAGGTACAGGACATACAAGATGACATAGACAATCATGAAGGTTGGACTTAGCGCAGACGAGCAAGCGGCTGATCATCTTTGTGGTGCACAACCTAGGCGGCATCATTGTGGGGAGTGTGAGTCGGGTTTCTACAGACGCTCTGAATCACACGACTAACGAATGCAGGCGCTCATCCACTCAGATGCTGCCCAACAGGGCGCCCTCGAAGAGCACCGCCCGATCAAGCTGTCGACGTACGGCATGGCGCTCGGCAGATTGATGGTGAACGTGGTGTCGGTACTTGTGGCGATAGACGACCGGCCGCTGCGATACCTAGAGTATGACTCGGAGTGGCTGCTTGGGCAGTATGGGACAATTAGCCGCGACTTTGTCACTGATTTTGCGTTTGAGAAGTACGCGATGCCAGCAGTATTTAGGTCGATATTGGTGAGTTGTCGTAAAGTAGCCAGTGTGTAACGGCGCCCTAACTAACGTCTGGTAGGTTGTTCCACGAACATTGGCTATAGTGCCAGGCGCTGCCGATGGCGAACCGATCGTGATACATGCAGACCACACCAACATGGTTCA
Organism: Parastagonospora avenae f. sp. tritici 18332-5; assembly: GCA_022559985.1. Classification (NCBI taxonomy): domain Eukaryota; kingdom Fungi; phylum Ascomycota; class Dothideomycetes; order Pleosporales; family Phaeosphaeriaceae; genus Parastagonospora; species Parastagonospora avenae. The sequence goes on from JAFJTR010000093.1 coordinate 10,553, forward strand.
GTTTTGATCAAAGTCAGACCCATGTTACAAGACGCTGTCGGGCCACCTGGGTCATAGTCGCGCGTGCCGGTGGTGCAGTTGGTAGATGGTAGGACATAGAAGACAAGCTGGATGCAGGTACGTAGCCTTGGATCAGCGATCCTGCTGGGGATGTACCAGCAATAATAAGACGTTCTTGGTTCGTTCTGTTGAGTCTACCGAGTCGTTTGCTAGTCCGTCAAACCTTGCCAGAGGTGTTGCATATTGAGCATTTCCTTGGTCGGGACGAAGAGGTAGGATAACAACGAGACAGTGCTGGCGGCGATCCATGGCTTTGGCAACCCCTGCGCCGATCAAGGCAAGCTAGGCGAGGACGTGCAGATGTACCGGCGAGTGCTGGTGGGCTATGAGAAACGCCTCGGCTCAGGTTACGCACAGTGTCGTCATTTTCGTATAATTCTTGCTTCGCTAGAGAACAATATTGCGTCTCGTAAGAGCCCTAAGTTAGTTGGAAGGCTTCTCCTCTGACAAACGCAAGACATGTAATTCAATCTGTATTCATAATTATAATACTTTTTGTCTTCATGAAGATTTGTCCATAATTAGTGCAAATCTCAGTGTACCACAAGCAACTCATCAACTCGCGCGCATCGTGAAAAAGTCTGTCTCTCACAAGCAGATCAGCAAGAACACGGTAATTTTGCTCATGAATCCGTTGTGAGAGGTTTATCGGGGTCTCCTATAGCCCGGGTGACGGATCTTCAATATTCACATGACGTTCTATCATTGCCAGGACATCTGCATCTTGATTCTCCATGTAGAGTGGTCGACGCGATTGATGATGAGGCTCAAATTGCGTTTCACAACGCGTTAAAGAGACCCATAGCTGCCCCTCTTTTCGAAATATGTGAGCACGGAAGTACCCTTCCAGACATTTCACTACGCCATAATGATCATGATGTATAGGTAAGATCAATTCTGGTTGGATCGGCAAAGTCTTTTCAAAGAACTGTCGAAGGAAAGACTCATGATGCATAATGGGTGGGACACAATGATCGGGGACCTAGAATGTGAACATTGCTGGTTTTAATGCAGTACTGAGATAAGTCCTGTCCAATAGAACATGAATGAGAGTCGTACCGAATCTGGTCGACTGTCTCCAAGAAATCGGTTTTCAGATTCGGAAACTGGATTCCTGATGCCGCTTTTTCGATTAATGAAATACCTGGACTCAGACTGCCCAGTTTCCAAAGGAATAGGTTTCTTACGCCTTCCAAGTTGGTCATGGCATCAAATCAAGCAGACAGGATGCATACATCACAAGACATACCATAAACTTTGAGTAAGATTGTAGACCGAGAAATTGGATTTCATTACTTGTAGTTCCGCCATGCTTCCACACAACTGATAAGTCTATAGCCGCATCATCTTACGAGCCTTAACAATTTGTATCTCACAATGATGGCGAAATCATAGGCGATGACTGGCCTTCTGCTAAGGTGGTTGATTCGCCTTCTGTTAGGCCCATTATGGCAGCTAGCGAAGCACATCGCACCTTATCAGCTTCCAAGGTTCCAGTTTCCGTTCGAGCGTAGAAAGACTGGAGATGATGGAATTCTTCCGGCTTGAAGTCATCAACGGCTATCCAGCTGGGCGCACACTGCAAGAGCGTCCTGTCCGTTTGAAGAACAGCTTGGATCTGGTTCCCATAGCGATGCGTGAAGTCCAAGCTCTGGGCGAAGAGCGATGCGAGAAGGTTGTAAGTGACTAGATACCACATCTTCTCGTGGAAGAAGACTCGGCCTGCAATGATTGCGATCGTGGGTATAAGTGTACTATGATCGTCAAACGTGATCTTTAGGCGTCCTTCCGGAATGCTGAGCGGAATATCGCGGTGGTTGCATGTGTTTCGTGGGCCTACTCGTATCGGAAGCCACTGTATGGAACCCTGCCCTGATCGGATGGCAAAGTACCCATCATTGTCAACGTACAGCGAGCGACTTTGTGACACCTTTGGAGACTTTCGAAGTGATGGACTTGATGTCTGCAAATCCGCTGGCCACACTGCCCAGTTCTGGTTTGCAAATCGGCCAAAGGCGAGGTACGAGTGAAATCTTGTCTGAGCTTGAGTGTCGGGAATCTTGCCGATCTTAGAAAGTCGGGAGCTTCTGCGAACCAAAGATTGACTTTGAGGTGACATAAAGACTTGTTCTTGTGTGTATTATTCAGTAGTAGCTGTTGAGTGGAGGTGTTGCAAGTAGTGTAATTAGAAGGACGAGCCACGGCTGGCTCTCTGGTGAGTCTTATATCCTGCCACCTCCAATTTTTCTTAGGACTAATTCTGCCTTGCTATATTTAGAACTATCAATCAGCTGGTCACGCAACCGATTGGAAACATGCTAATGTACTTCGCCTCACAGATCGTATTGGATTTTAACGCCCATTCACATGCTCGCATATCAATTGGCTAAGACTGTTCTACATTGTTCTTGGGTCATGACGAGAACCAATTATCTAATTACTGGTATGATCGGTCGTCATAAGCTTCCCTACGTGTCTGCCTGGGCTTCCTGGCCCCCCTGATCGGCAAAATCTCTTGGAGCTTTGATTCAGGCCCTTGTTCCGAGGGCTCGCTCTTGATCGATCTCGTCACCACTTCTTTCTGCTCTCGATAAACCTGTTCCGGAATTCCTTGTGCTTCGAATTCGCCGCGCAAGTATTTACGGAAGCGAATCTCGCTCCTCACAGCGAAGTTATAGATCATGATATCTCCGACTGTGATCCCTACGAAACGTCTTATAGTTGATCGGATCTCCCAACGTTTTTCGAAGCTCATCTTTTCTTGCTTCAAATCCCATCCTACTAATGTGTAGCATCGTCCCAAGCGTCGGCGTTCACTGTTTGATTTTGAGTGAGCTCCGTCAAAGCGACGCGGATCGATGTTTTCTAGCGAGTCCTCAAATGCAACACCATACCATGCACCTACAAATTCGCTCCCGTATTTCTTCTTTCCAGAAGAGTCTACCGCATCCCCATACCTGTTCATGACATTCGTAACGCAATAATTTTGAGGAGGATCATTGCCATGCTCCGATCTCCATGTCGGAGTTGGGTAGCGCTCAATACGCCATACAGGTGCATGATTAGGACCATACTGGTTGATGTAGAATCTTCCTAGGTGATCGCCCCATCCGACAGTTTTCATGGGCACGCCGTCGAATGCAAAGGTATGCGTTGACGATGACAAAGATGGTATATCTTCTACCAGTTGGGAAAGCTGGGGTACAGTGCAAAGATCTAGCACTTCTTTTTCTGCACTGAGGGTGTCGCAAACGCCTTTGGAAGCTGTACAAGCACGATTGAGATCTTCGAGTGCTCCTAACTGCAGTAGTCCAACCTTGTATACAAATTGTAAAACGTTGTTGATTGATTCGTGGGTCTTTCCGCCTAAATGCATAATGAAAGCATTCTCGAGATCGGCAATTGGGAGATTATGGTCGGTTTGCCGAAGACCCAACCTGGAGTTACACATCTGTAGTTTTTGGTTGACTGCCTGGAACTGCTCCATGACAACCGGGATATTGTCTGGACGAATGCGACTTTCGGAATCAGGGTTTTGGCTGATGAGAGCCATGGATATGCTTGCTAGGTGCTTGACTATGTCCACCTGCTCCGGACGTGGCTGCAGATACGATTCTACGAAACATGAGCGCAGGTCGCTAATGTTCTCCGATACATTTTCATCGATACAGTTGAAGAATCTGCGATGGGTATCTCTGCCAATCACCATCTTCCAATCGAGTCCCGATTTACGGAGCCTGTTTGTTAAGGTCATTGCAGTCTTGATCAAATCCTTCTGCATCACTTCTGATGGATCCTGCTCGCATGTGTCTAATGCTTTCTTGAGTTTTGGCATCCATAAGGCGATCTCCGTCGGAGCTACTTTGTACTTTTGGCCGTCCTTGATCGTATCCAGCTGGGAGTTGAGTTTTGCGAGTTTGATAGAGTCTTCTTTGGAAAATCCACTCTCCCACCACTGGAAAATCACAATGCACATCGTTTTGTGTATCCTGCGGATTTCTTCGGGTATTTCTGGGAGTAAACTGTTGATAGTCGAATCCAGGCCCTTGTCCCAGTCTTTTGGCGGCCCTCCAGCTCCATCTAACATGCGTTGTCGCTTTCCCTCGGAGTCCTCATCCTGACTTTTCTGTTCTTCTAGCTGTCTCTGTCGCTCTTCTGACCATTTTTCATGACTGAACATGCCTCTTGGTCGCACAAATTCATAAGAATCCTCGTCGTCTTCGATATCCTCAAAGCATTTGTCCAAAACCTCGCTTGTATATTCTTCAGGAAGCTCTTTGATTTGCTGAGTATAGGCATATATCGTTTTCTTGATCTTCCGAAACAGTTCGGCCTCCTTCTCAAGTCTCCAACGTTCTGCGGCCTCGGGATCGTCCGGTGGTTTCCCAAATTCATATTTACTCAGGTCTTCGTCCATTGCCTTGATGATCGCGTCTTTTTTCTTCTGTTCCCACTCCTCGGCGGTGAGATCCTGCCTCTCAGGAAGCACATGACTGTACAATGTCGTGCGTGCATCGCGGCGCTCCTCATCTCTATCATCATCTGCGTCACCCATAGTCACGGACGCTAAACTTTGTCGATTTTCCGGCTCGAGATTGCTGTCCGTCGCACGGGCTTGAGAGCTATTTGTTGCGGATTGAGGATTCATCTTGTTGATTGTTCAGAATGAACGCTGACTGGTGTCATGTAGCAATCGCGCTTGTTGTCATCTCAATAAATACTGGTACTGGTGCACGAGGGTGCACAACTAGGTTTTGAAAAATAAAATTTACTCTACTATGCACAAGCGACCGCTACCTAAAGTTGGAAAGCGAATTTATTTCTCGAAATCGAGATCTACGTTTCGGAAATTGGAATCCCTGCAGACAAGGGCCTATAGACTAGAACATGTCATATATATTTCAACAAATTAGCCACTACAGACTTAGCAATCTCACTCAAAATGTACTTCCTACACATTCTCACATACTTGGTTGCTGGGGTTGCTGCCAACGCACTTACATGGAAGCATCCGGACAAAGTCTGGAATACTACCGTGTCTCAGATAGGGCCTAACGTGATTTCGACTGGGTCGTATCTGCAACCTACGCCAGTACCATCCTCTCGTATTGTTGAAATCTTAATTGGAGATTCTGGCAATCTGGACTTCAACCCAAGTCATCTCATTGCTGCACCAGATACCCTCCTCCAGTTCGATTTTTCAGGCCAAAACTTCTCTCTGACTCATAGTTTTGAGGTACTTACATGCCTGACTGGCTCTAGATCCAGTATCAAATTCAATAATTCTCGGATCAGCGATGTGAGTAGTAGGCTTGTAGTCGACTATGTTGTCCCAACCACGGATCCGATGTGGTTTTACTGCACACAGACAATCGCGAAACCGGATTGCGGGGTAGGGCCGGGTTTCATATTGAACCCCCGAAATCTGACCTCTGTTTCCGAGAACGCATCTCTACCTGTCTCATCAACTAAACCGTATTGCAACGCATCGGCGAAAGCACCGACGACCACTACCCTCTCCAACGCAAATAGTTCAATGCAACCATCCAACGGACCTGCACTGTCAAACATGGGCTCCTCTAGCTTGGGCCTTGCGATTCCAAAAGCGTTGGGACTCCTTGCTTTAGCCCTGGCTTTCTTATGAGACGGAATGGCGATGCCCATACGACAACTATTCGATTACGATGGGAATTGTCTTATTAGTCAATAGAAAGGGACATTTAGTACATAATTTCTTTTTTTGTAGGATCCTACTCGCTAAGCCTTCCATCGGTCACCACTTTCAACAATGGGGCATAATAATTAGGTACAATGAATACAATAACTTCTGCTCATTTTGTTGCATTTTGCTATGTCAGTTTCATTACAACAGCGCGTCTGATCGTTCTCATTGGCCGACAGCACACCTACCTAGCTGTCATAAGCAAGGAACCACCAGTTTCTCGGTCCGCTCTGAGTGTTACACGAAATAAGAGTCACCAGGAACAGTACTAGTTAGAGAGGCTATTTCAATATTCATTTGATTGGTTGCTTCTAGGTCATTTGTTCATCTTACGCCAGGAGCATAGTGGAAGGAGCCTGCACGGTCGTCGATAAAGAGTTGAGTGGAAACTCGGGCGAGTTGCACTAGACGACATACAGGACCGCGAATAAGTATCCTGTGAGCTCTAGCTTTTAATGTGGTTTGTGCATACAAGCCCATGGAACGGTGGCCGACATGTAGATATCACTGACACAGTCATCTTTTGCACAGTGGATCGTGTCAAGTAATAACGTCCATCCCTGCGTAACGGGACACCCTGCGTGGCGGGACGCCACCGACACTCCCCATCACAACAAACGCAACAACGGGCTGGAGATATACAAACTCTCGGAATAGTAGCCTGAAACTATTAAGTCTATTCTCTCCTAGTCTCTTGGAAAAGTCGGTTCTGCTTACAATGTAATACGACTGTTTAGCATAAGCGTCACGCAACTGCCTCGCTTTAGCTGGCAGTAGGTACGTCGAAAGCCTATGCATCTTTTTAGAAGTCCGTCAACTTGCAGCTTATTATATCATTATCTCATCCCGAGCACCGCGCTTGAGCTCGAGAGGTGGTCGTACTTCTGTGCTAACTCCAAGTCTGCCTGCTAGAAGTGCACATGGAGAGGCCCCGCACACCGAACTTAAAGTAGCTTAGCGGTATTCTATCACTGTTTGACACTAGACCTGTGGCTGTGAGTCTGTGTGGCTGTACAGCAATCGCTGCCAAGTCCTCTAATTAGGACATCCGAAACCTCGCTCGGATTGGGAGCAGGGGTGAGCTGCCTACTAGCGGACAGGTCTAATCATGACCCGGGTTTAACTACACGCACAACACTGCAGTTATTCACTTGCCACGCACACCTGGTTTTAGGAAAGAAACTATTAGAGCCAGAGGCTTATATACAGTTTTGCAACGACGTAAGCGTTGACTTGGAGTAGTTGGCATAAACATATAGAGCTATCTGTCCTCATCTCGCAGACAGCTTCGAGCTTCTGATGACCATCTTCGGTTGCCCACGCAGCGGCTTTGACGCTTTGCCTGCGCGTGCACTTGCGTTGCCATCTGCTATCGTAGGAGAGATGGCAAGCTGGCCTTGTTCCTGCGATGCAAGCGCGTCAGCGTGATGCTGGCGACACGCGCGTATGGTTGGATGATCCTGCCCAAGGACAGCCTGATGCTGGCGACACGCGCGTATGGTTGGATGATCCTGCCCAAGGACAGCCTGATCTCCAGCGGATGCCCTGTCGTACAGCGTAAGGGCTTCGTGGTAGCGATGCCGGTGTGCGAATAGGCGGGCAAGACAGTATGCGCTCGTGAGCGCGTCTGGATGCTCCTGCTTGAGCACCTTCTCGCTCTGCGCCAGCGTCTGTCTGTGCATCGCCTCCGCCTCTTTGTACGTCCATATCTTGAGCTGGGGCTGAGAGCTGATGGAGGTGGGGTGCGGGCCAGTCGCAGCTGGTAGAGCGGACAGGGTCTGGCGCCACCGAGATCCAGCTCTCGCAACACTCTGTGTCCTTAATCCTTGCGACTAAAGCTGCAAAAAGAAATCTCTAAGCGTGCAGGAACAGCATCTACGTGTGCAAATCTCATAAGATAAGGATCAATGTGCAAACAGTTCCGTATTTCGCAGGCCTGAGAGGTGGACCCTGGGGGCGCCAGACCCTGTCCGCTCTACCAGCTGCGACTCGCCCGCACCCCGCCTCCATCAGCTCTCAGCCGCAGCTCAAGATATGAACATGCAGCTCCTCTAATGCGTGCGCAAGCGCCTATACTGGTCTTAGCCCCGCGAGGATGTCGTCGGTCTTCCTTATAAGCGGCTTGCTCGCCTGCCTGCCTGCTTGCGCGAGAATACCCTCCTGCCTCCGGAATACGCGCCCATACCTGCCTAACGCACCCAGCTTGTGTACGCACCGATAACCCGAAATGTCTGGTGCCGAAGCCATTACCGCCATCCAGCTGATCGACGCCTGCATCGGCATCACTAATACGATCATCGACATCGGGCGTGCCGTTCACGATGCTCAAGGATTACCCCCAACGCTTCGAGACCTGCTCGAGAAGCTACCAGCGATCCAAGAACTGTTGGAAAGTGCGCAGGAGAGCTGCGAGGAAGGGAGGATCACAGCAAATGCCAGCACAAGCGCACAGCCCATTTTGGAGCACTGCAAGGCGGCTTTAGCTGACCTAAAGGACATATTCAGGAAAGCCTGCCCAAAAGATGGGGAGAATCGTACCAAGCGCATCTGGAGAGGCACAAAGACTGTCTTCTTTGGCCGGGACAGCGAGGTACAGAAGCTCTTGGTGGCCATTCAAGCGGACTTGGAACTTTTAGAGCAGAAGGAGATCTACGCTATTGGCGACAAGCTGGACGCACTGAAGCAAGTTACGGAAGCACTAGCTCATGGCGAGGACGGCAAATACAAACACTCTGGAGCGGGGAGCATTTTTGCCATTGAAGGCGGCCATCAAGAAAACTATGTAGGAGGTGGAAATAACAACCGTCAGATCAACAAGCCTGGAGTGTACCATGAAGGCCCTGCAAGTACGTAATTATCGTTCTCACGTAGCCACACGAAATTCTCAATCGAGGCAGTTTCTCTTCACTAGCATCCGTCCACAGCGTCCCTAAGTGCACTTTGACGAGTCCGTACTGACGCTGGTGTTAGTACATAATTACACTTATCTACCACAAGGTAAACTCGGCCTCGAGTGCTATTGAAATAGCTGCGCTTGTTTACTGGTCGCTGACGACAGCGCGACGCTAGAACGGCCTGAGACACCACCTAGGCCATCGTCCAACGTGCCGTTCCGCCGCGACCCCGAATTTGTCGACCGTGGAACGCAGCTTGACCAGCTACGCAAGCGATGCGCCGCGCCAGCCTCTCGTGTCGCGCTGGTGGGCCTTGGCGGGGTGGGGTAAGTCTAGCGGAGGCAACCTTAGATTGGCGCTCGCATCTAACATAAGGTACAGAAAGTCGCAGCTAGCTATTGAGCACTGCTATCGCACCGCTGAGCAGTCTCCAGAGACGTGGGTGTTCTGGGCGCATGCTAGCAACCCCGCCCGACTTGAGCAGAGCTTCCGCGAGATCGCCGACCAGGTCAAGGCTCGCGGCCGCAAGGACCCGCACGCAGATGTGTTCAAGCTGGTGCACGACTGGCTGCGCGATGCGAAGAATGGACGGTGGCTGTTGGTGCTAGACAACGCAGACGATTCTGCCGTCCTTTCTCCAACAGCCGACGGCAGCAAGCTCGGCAGCGCTCTCCAGCAGCATCTGTCGAGCTATCTGCCCTCAAGCAGGCATGGCTCCGTGCTAGTGACGAGCCGGACAAAGCGCGCGGCGACGCAGGTCGTAGAGGACAGCGACATCATACGAATCGAGCCAATGCACGAGGCAGCTGCACACGCTCTGCTCCGCAAGAAGTTAGGCGACATAGGAGAAGAAGACGACGATAGCATTCCTCGGCTAGCAACGACGCTGGATCATATGCCGCTTGCTCTCGTGCAGGCGGCGGCATACATTCGAGAACGAGCGCCGCGATGCTCGGTGCGGCAGTACGTAGAGGAGTACCAGCAGAGCGACAGCAGAAAGACAAGCCTGCTGAACCGAGGGGCGGGTCATCTTCGCAGGGATAGAGCAGCCAGCAACTCTGTTCTCATAACGTGGCAGATCTCGTTCGATCACATACGAAGCACAAGACAGTCAGCAGCAGGCCTGCTGTCTCTCATGAGCTTCTTCGACCGACAAGGGATCCAGGAAGCTCTACTTCGCCGGCAGAGCGGCACAACGGTCGAACGCGTGTCAGATGATAGAACCGACGGCAGGTTTGAGGACGATATCTTGGCCCTGCGGGACTACTCATTCATCGCGGTAACTAGAGATGCAAAGACGTTTGAGATGCACAGCTTGGTGCAGCTGGCGACGCGCACGTGGCTAGAAAACGAAGGGCAGCTTGACAAGTGGAGAGAGCAGTTCATCTCTAACCTTTGCGCAGAGCTGCCGACAGGAAAATACGAGAACTGGCAGAAGTGCCAGGCGCTATTTCCACACGCCAAAGCGGCATTGGCACAGCGGCCTAAGAATAAGAAGTCACTCAAGAAATGGGCTCTGTTACTGTACAAGGCAGCATGGTACGCATCGGAACGAGGAAGGGCAGGCGAGGCAGAACAAATGTCGATGGTGTCGATGGAGGTCAGACAGGAGGTGCTTGGGCGTGAGCATCCTTTCACGCTGACGAGCATGAGTAACTTGGCGCAAGTGCTGGGTCGCCAAGGCAAGTACGAGGACGCGGAAGCGATGAACAGGCAGACGCTGGCGCTGTGTAAGACAGTGCTTGGGCGTGAGCATCCATCCACGCTGGCGAGCATGAGTAACTTGGCGGGAGTGCTGGAAAGCCAAGGCAAGTACGAGGACGCGGAAGCGATGAACAGGCAGACGCTGGCGCTGTGTAAGACAGTGCTTGGGCGTGAGCATCCTTCCACGCTGACGAGCATGAGTAACTTGGCGGGAGTGCTGGAAAGCCAAGGCAAGTACGAGGACGCGGAAGCGATGAACAGGCAGACGCTGGCGCTGTCTGAGACGGTGCTTGGGCGTGAGCATCCATCCACGCTGGCGAGCATG
>JAFJTR010000093.1:21354-116308 GCA_022559985.1 Parastagonospora avenae f. sp. tritici 18332-5
CGAGGACGCGGAAGCGATGAACAGGCAGACGCTGGCGCTGTCTGAGACGGTGCTTGGGCGTGAGCATCCATCCACGCTGGCGAGCATGAGTAACTTGGCGCTTGTGCTGGGTCGCCAAGGCAAGTACGAGGACGCGGAAGCGATGAACAGGCAGACGCTGGCGCTGAAAGAGACGGTGCTTGGGCGTGAGCATCCAGAGACGCTGACGAGCATCAACAACCTTGCTCATCTTCTCGAAAAGCTGTGTTGCTACGACGAATCTTTTGCCCTATATGAAAGAGCATGTGCTGGGTATAACGCTGTTTTTGGGGAGAATCACCCAACAACTCGAATGTGCCGCCAACATTATGCTACAGCTAGAATAGATGCAACAAAAGGCCAAACCAGCAACTCTTAGTATAAGAAGTTCAGAGAGATGTTCAGATAAGAGCCCTAACATAGATTGATATGTTGTATAGCAGAGTACAGTTATTTTACTTACACGTCTGTCTTACACGTCTGTCTTATACGTCTGTCGTATCACCTACATTGCTACAATAGACGCGTGCAAAGAGTAAGAATGTAAGACAAGCAGGACTTCTAGCGCAAGTGAGTTAAGTAGTTTACACTAAGTTAAGGCTTGCAGTATAAGATTCTGACTCTCGCATAGCTTAGAAATCGCTATCACGCTCCTATAGTCTGAGAAGAGGTAAGTGAGTAGCAGGCATAATAAGCAGGAATAAAACGGACAAAAATACTAGTGTAATAGCAGGCAGGTGTTGTAAAGGAAGCCTAGAAAGAGAGAGTTCAGGACAATGGTGGCGCAAGCGGCGGCAGGGTGACTTACCGGTAAGCCACTAGAGTTTAGCATCACGTAGCCCTGCTCCCAATCCGAGACGGTTTTCTAGTGTCCTAGAGCGCTTAGCAAAAGCGCCACAAAGCCGCACAGCTACACAGCCACAGATTTAGTGTCAGCAGCGATAGATTACCGCTAAGCTACTTCAAAATTTGTGTGCGGGGCCTCTTCATCAGGCACTTCTAGCAGACAGACTTGGAATTAGCACAACAACACGACACCCTCTCGAGCTAGATCGCAGTACTCGGATTAGTGTGATAATATAGCAAGCTGCAAGTTGATAGCTTTTTAAGAAGATATATAAGTTTTCTCCGCACTAACTGCCAGCCAAAGCCAGGCGGTCGCTTGATGCTTATACTAGATTGTCGTATTGCGCGGTAAGCAGAGCCTATTTCCAGAAGACTTCGAGCACAGATGAACTTTGCAGCTCAAGGCTGCTAACCCGAGAGTGTGTTTACCTATAGCGTGTTGTTGCGTTTGTTGTGTTGGGGGGTGTCCGCGGCGTCCCGCTACGCAGGGTGTCCCGTTACGCAGGGACGGACGTTAGTATAGTGGTATTATTTACGTGGTAAATTCAGTCAAGGCTCCAGTGTATCTCCCCGCTTGATTGAACTCATTCTTCTTCTTCTTCTTCTTCTTCTTCTCCCTCTGGTATCGTGCTTAATGGTGGTAGAGGATGGTAATTTGCCTTCATCTCACGTACTGAAAGCTTCTTAACCCCTTCAGTAGCGAGTTCGCAACCCTTCTTGTATTCTTTGGTCCCTGGCATGATAAGACTGATTCGCAATTCGTGACCTTCTTCAATGGGGGATGTTGCAAGCTCGTAGTTGCGAAGATCTGAGGCCAGATCCTTAATAGTTACTTTCAAGCTTCTTGCTAAGATTTTAATGTGAAGCTTTTTGCTGTTGAAAGAGTCGTCAGTGATCTTTTCTATGACCCGATAGGTTGGTACCGTAAAGGTGATGTATCGTATATGTTGTACGCATTGTTGAACGTATTGTGGATATGACATCTTGCATTGTGCGAACAATTCATCGTGTTTGTCAGTCTTTTCTTGTCGTCATGATATACCTTGCGCGCTACATATCTATTGGAATTCCAGTCTTGCCTGCTTCCACTCAAATATCGACACCCTTTAGAATCAGATTCTCTGAGACCATTCTTGAAGAATGAAACGCATAGTCCATCCTCTATCGTAAGCGATTGATTCTTTCGGGTCGTTGTACATAGTCGGCAAGCTACTCAACAAGTGACAGTGTTCGGAGTGGAGACAGCATCATGTTGGCAAAATACCTGCGCCCCACTTGGCTCATACGCGATGCACGATACGCGCCTGACGGCGCCAGCACAAGGGAGGGCCTGCGCGAAATCGGGATTTGAAGGTTGGGTCTTACGACCCATTTCTCAATTTCGAATTCCGGGATTGTTAGACCATTTTAGTATTGAGTGTGGCGTAGTAAAATGCAGCAATTGAATGGAAAACACAGGATTTACATAGTATGTGTGGATGAAAGAACTTGGCGCAGCCTAACCTTTCCAGGATCGGCCATTGAACTCGCCTCTAATTATTTCGGCGCATGGTTCGTCTGACCAGCGGCACAACCTCGGCCCGGTTGCAGCTCACCGACACCTCCGTGGAAAGATACTGACCCCACTTTGCACCCCGCTTCCACTAAGCTGACCGGCGGTCAGGCCTCGGTTTGAGACGCGTCCTGATGATACCTGAAGCGACGAAGACTGAGCGCGAGAGCTTTGGCTCAGGAGCATGTACGTTACAGACTAGGTATGTAGCTTGGAACTCCATTCAAAAACAAGATTCTATAAACCTCCGGAACCATTTCAGAGCACTCTTAGAATGCATGCCAGTCATGACAACTATGTGCTATGAGTAGACTCTGGGATGTCTCTGCGATTTTGCGATTCATAAGCCGGTGCTAGGTTTGCGCGCAACCTCGGCTACCCGCGGGACCTGCCAAATTGTGGTAGGATTCATTATGTCACTAGCAGCTCCGGCCGCTCCGCTGGTTTTCATCTCATTGGTCAGGCCCCTGGCGAGCCAAGGACGCCTTTACGCTCCGTTGAAGCGTCGCCTAGGTCTAGCTAAATTCCATCTAGCGTCAGCTCTAGACTCCAGCGCTAGGCCTGTTGCAGGAACGTTTGATTCATGAGGTAAGCTGCTCAAGTGCTTCTCGTTCCGGTTTTCGCCTTGCGTCGCCACTCTGAAGGAGTGAAACATATCATTATGCTGCATTGTAATAAGAATATTGAACGCTATTAAAAAACTGTGCGTTGCCTGAATACATTGAATTACCATTGATACCTATGGTAAGACAGGCGCTAATAGTCGCTATCAACGATCTGAACAGAAAACTCGTCTGTCACCTAGCCTCTCCGCATATGGCCACGTGCTCAACATAGACACCTTACACCTTGCACGATTGCTGGCGACTCAACTAATTTTTCACATCCGCTTTTGTCTCTTCAACCGAATCTTGTTTTGGCGAAGTAGTCGTTTGGACAGAACCTTCGGTCTGGAATGAAGGTGAGCTATCTCAGTGTTTCCAAGCGTTTGGTCGTTCTGCGATGGTAAGATACCACTAGAAGTATGTTCGAGTGGGTCTAGGAAGACTTGTTGGGGTATGACGTGATCCCGAGCATTGTCTGATGGCAAAATTTCTTCAGTGGTCCAGAGCTCATCTGTGGCAGGGAACTGCGGGTCATTTTTGGGGTCAACGCTTCCTTGAACGGACAACTCTGACCTGCCTGGTGTTGGGGATTCGTCCTTGCTTGGTGGTATTAAAGTAGACTCAGTCCAACCACAAGCTTCGTTTATTCCGTGATCGTCGTAAAAATGTCGTGCCAGGTCTGGAACAGAGTATCCGCTATTCGTTGTACATAATGGATGTGGGCAAAAGACGACTGGCAATTCAAAGTAAGGCCGAAGATGACTCTTCAGGTGCTCTGCAAATATGTTAGATGTGGTGAACTGGTGAAGCATCTTGTGCCAGTCACCCCATCGGTCGAGTTGTGCATCAGAGATGCAAAACGGACAACGACCACCAGCTGCGACCAACCCTCGGCAACGCAATATTCCACAGTACATATCTAACTCTTCCAGATGATCTTTGCAATGATTTCGAAAGTCATCTATGGTCGAAAACCAAGCATTGCAACGCATGCAGTACTCCGCTCTCGAGGGACCCGCCCTTTTCGATTTTCGGAAACAATTATGCATATGATCTGCCCTCTTGTGTGCCTTCATACTGGGCGAGTCAGCATAGTCCGTGTAGAACAATCCTTTGACATACCTCAGCACATGTTTTCCGCAAATATGACACCCCTCCCCATTGTTGTGCTGTGGAGCTTCTCCAGGATAGTATACAACCGGATCCTTGGGTTGGGTGCGACAGATAGTCATGAGAGTTTCGAGGATGTGTGGCATAGTGCGGACACTATACATGGTACCTTCACATGCACCTCTGATGACTGCCCAGTTCGGAACATACCTCCTAGCTACAGCAGCCCTTGTTCTTGGATCGCGCAAATCTCCGAGGGTTTCTATTGATAGTGGTATCCTGCCTTTCGAATTTGACTCGAAGTGCTGCGATACGGTCTGTTGGAGATTCTTCTGGTGAAATTCGTTGAGAAATTCGGACCAATGGCGCTTCTTGAGTGCGCCGTGGCGCTTTTTGTACTCCTTGCTGTTTCTACCAAACCTTCTTATGATTTCCAACAGCTGCGTATCATTGATGATGTCTTGTTCTCGACTTGCCGGAAGTGATGATGGTGGAGGTAACCCTCGGGAAGAACGTCGATAACGTTCAATGTGGAAGTCATCGTCCTGCTTGGACCGTCTCATCAGACCTTGAATGTCAATAGAAGACAGTTTATCTTGGTAGTGTCTAATGTATGTTCTTCCGTGGTCCATATGACCGAGGATCTGGTCTACCGATTGGGATGGTGCATTTTCTTGCAAAGCTTAGCTGGAGAGTATTGAAGTGGTCTTAGCTGCTTACCGTGGAGTCTGTTTGCTACTGCTCTGCGTATATTGTACGGCCTCGTATACTCACAGTACCCAGCGTTCAGACTAAGTATTTTCAGATGGTTCCACCAATAAGTATACCAAAAGACGCCCTCAGACTTGCGTTCTGGGCACTTTAGAATTGGTTTTTCGAGCATGTCCGTCTTCCAACGAAAAGTATAACAATCGTTTCCCTCTTGTATCTTGAAAGCATGTAGTTCATCAGGTGACGAAATCCCCTCGAAAGCGTCGTCCGCGAATGCTAGAGCAAGTAGCAACGTGACCGGACAGTGGAGGAAACGAGATTCTTCGTACATGCGTACAACAAGGCTAAAAAGCCTGTGTTAGTGAATAATTAAAGTGGAGTAAGAGAGACCGTACGGAGCATGTCGTCGCTTTTTACCCTTCATGGAATCTTGCTCGATCATGATCCCATATCGCAATGTGCCATCCTTACGTTTGTCAAGCGTCAACGTGATGTGCTGTGCAGATTTAGCTCAACCTCACTCAACAACGAGCCTCTCCACTGAACTTACTCGGTACCGTAAGTAGAGATTAGGATAGTCCTGATTCGGTAGAACTGAACCGGGTCTGTTTCCAAGATAGAGGTGTAAATGTAGAAGGAAAGCCATCTCGATGGGTGTCCGATCGTGAAAGAATGTGTTGAAGTCATGGTGGAACAATTGTGTGTTGAGAATATCGATATCGACCTCGTCGGCGTACCCCTTCTCCTTCATAATATCCTTCAGGTCGTACTCAGTCCGTAGTGACCCTCGGATGTACTATATTACGGTCAGCGAAGAAGTACAGGTAACGAGAGGACGGACACCAAGCATGTCACCATCGACAATATCCGGAAATTCTTTTCCAGTCCACCTCGCGAAGCAAGTAGCTAGCCGGTGCCAGTAATTTTCCGCCGATGATAAGGTCACGTATTCGCCGAGTTGACCCTTGGATCCTCCAATGTACCATTCGAGGAAACGTTTCAACGTCGCTACTTTTGGCAGATCGGCCCCATCTCGCACACTTGCTTCAATTTCAGCTTCTGTGAAAGACATAAAGCCGAGAAACCTATAAAGACTTAGACGCTGTTAACACCATACTGATTCGCGCCTTACTCTTTCCACGCCTTCTTCGTTGCATCATAATACCGCTGTGTTGACGAAACTACCGGTCGGACCTCTCGACAATATGTCCTCTCTTTGAGGCTCGCCGCATTAAGCCCACGACTAGCAGCTAACTGAGATCTTCGGCTTTGAACCATTTGTGAGGGGCTTCAGGAGGATGAACATGTCTATGGCCAGACAGCGCGGATGATAGATATAAGCCAGGCAGGTAACAAAGGACAGGCTATTATTCTACCCGACAGCTTCCTTTGCTGCGGCCTCTCCTTCCTAGCACAAGAGGGAAAGAGCCAGAGAGTGGCAGGTGTCCTGCATGGCGCTTTTGGGGCCATGCAGACTGGGAGCCATGCAGACTAGGAGACATACATAGCACGCTTGAAAGTTACGCGGCTATCCATAGTACTGGCGGTGTAAAGTAAAGAAATGAAAGTTTGTATACCAGCAGATGCATCGCCCGGAAAGAAAACGAGGCGCATGGACGTTTCAGTGTGGCTGTGCTAAAATCACGTTATCGACTACACACTTCAGAAACCTGACATTTCAAATCTGATTTTCGTAAGAAAGCATTATCAGTTGCTAGTTACATGTGAATAATCGCAAAAGCTATTCTGTAGTAAGAAACTTCAGAAAGCAAATAGAAGGTAGAAATGATACGAGAATGCAATGTCCTGCAACTGCATCGAAAAGATCGCTATATAGCTAAGTGCTCAATTCACGCACCAGCAAGAGCCTCATACTTACCTTCTTGCGATCACCCAGCTCATAGATTGGGTTGATCTATTTGGCTCTCCTGCATTGCACAGCGCGGTGAGGGCTGAATACTGTTCTCCTCCGGGGGCACAGGCGGGGCAATTTTTGCTGGACTGCTTTCATAAAGCTGCTTTTCATTGACACCATTGCCGTTGCGCGATGATTTGAAGAAGAGCGTAACTGATTACGACGTCGCCATTACAACCTCAGTCGCTGTATTTTCGCGTCCGCCCACCAATCCCTCATCTTTTATCGCAATCCTCTCGTATCGAGAAAAACCATGCGCATCGACGTCAATAGACACGCCGACTAGCTTTGGTGTAGACTTTACCCTGAATTTCGCCAGCCTCGCGAAGTGAGCGAGCCTCCCACTACGCTTTCTGTAGCTGTCCGCCTGGCAGCGCATACCTGCAGCTACGAGAAGAACGTTGATGGCACGTGCCGAACGATGATCACCGGGCGCGTCTTCACGCAGTATTGTTATGGCTCGGCAACCTGCTGTAGGCATGGAGATTGCTGCATGTCAGCCTCGTAGCTCTAACATCAGCTTCTACGCGCCGTGGGACGCGAATCAATACCGCTTGACTTCAAATGCACGAACACACTTATTTCTCTCACGAGCCTTTACCCGACTCATCCTCATGTATTCGGCTACTGGAGATCCTGCAAGGCCATGATCAGATTATATACGACTTGACGACCTGGACTGTCTCAGATGCCCCACAATACCATGCATTGTCGTACACCTGGGGTAATCCCACCCTAACGACCAGCATTACAGTCAATGGTAGAGCACTACAGGTCCGACGCAATCGTGCGTACGTTCTGCAGCAAGCTTTTGCGTCGAAAGCGAGTAAATACTACTGGATTGATGCGATTAGCATTGATCAACCGAGCACACAGGAGAAAAATCATGAAGTGGCTATGATGGCCAAATTGTACACCAGAGCTGCATATGATCTGGCGTGTGTTGGTCCACATGCGGATGTTAGCGACTTCTTGTTCGTAATGATCGATAGATACTGGCCCCTGCTCGCCAGCATCAATGCGCATGTGAAAATCTCCGTATCGAACAGTTCGGCTAGCTGGTCTGTGGCGAACCCAATACCATCAAGCAGATGGCTGTCCTTGAAGTGCCTCTTCATTTTCGACGCATCAAGACGGAAACGATTAGCTGATGCTTACGTGGCGTTCATGAAGCGCCCCTATTTCTCGCGAGTATGGGTAAGTGAACACCGCAGAACATTGTTGATCATACGCTGACATTATATTCTACGATATTTAGGTTCTTCAAGAGCTGTACCTAGCCACAGACATCTCGTGCTATTGCGGGCCGGACTCGCGCCCTTTCCCAGACCTCCTCGCAATTAGTCACTGGATAGACTTCTGTATCAAACGGAAAACAGCATACGCTCAGCTGGGGGTCTGTGACCAGATGCTTAGTTTCTTTCTTATCTGATCCAGAATGGCTGTTGCGACGACAAGACAGTTGCAAAGCATTGGACGTTCCGTGGGCAGCAATGACCGCACAACGTGGCTGTCAAGCACTCGCTTCGGGCGCATGGGGACCGCGCAGATTAGCTGAAGTTCTTGATGCCATGCGCCACTTCCAGTGTGCTGATGTGCGCGACGAGCTCTACGGTGTTCTGTCCCTGGTCGACTGGCATGGCTCACCGGTTCCAATACCCGATTACAGCAAGGATAGCTTCGAAATCGCCGTTGAGATTCTTAATCGGTATCTAGGAAACAGGGCTTGCGCCCCAGTTGAAGAAGACGTCCTTGTATGGGCGCACCAACTCTACAAAGTCTTCGCTCTATCGACACAACAGAACACACTGCAAGAAGCTTTGAGCATCCGTTATGCAAACGGCGAGATACCGTTTGCTGTAAATAATTCACGCCCTCCGACGCAACTGGGCTTGGGCGAGCGGGCGACTTGGACATTGAACTTTCCAGACTGACGCCCACTGCCATGGACTGGCAGCCGCCGTCCAAGAATGACAGTCTCTGGTACGGTATGCGCCTTCGCTCTCGGGATGTCCTCGACCAATTTTCGTCACAGTCGCAGTCCAGGTCCCTCAGTTATGCAGCATGTGCAGATCACCAGCGCCTTGGTGAGGTATGAGATCAACAAGGACGCACCTTCGCATAGACTCCTAGAGATACTCGAGTAGGCGATTGGTTATTGAAGGCTACCAAGGAGTCCGGAAGCACGCAACCTCCTATGACGATGATAGTCAGGACCTTGGATTCTAATGACTACGCGATTGTTGGACAAGCCCACATTTGCAAAGAGTACACTGGATCCATAGACCCCTTCATCGGCTTTGAACACTTTCAACCACATTGGCGAGCGGAAGATTTGTTACTGTTGTACTGGAGCTACTCAACTCGTACCTCTTCCACCATATCGCTGGACGCAATCGCAGACTGGCTGGAGCTAGGCATTTGTGGTAGCGAAGGCTCGTCATATATCAAAGGCGCACTTGCTCCGAGACAGCCGCGCCAGCGCCAGTTCAAGATCACAGGCCCATCAACAATATTATCGGCATCCGCCATGAGGACGGACTGTTGAAGAACACATTATTGTCACATTGTCTCATTTGTCTCCTGCGCAACCATCGGACAATGACCTGCGTCATTCATACCTGGCTTGATGCAACCAATCAAGCTTCGAGATCCGAGCTTTGATGTAATATAAGGAAAGATGGGTTTTATTAGCCTAATAGGAAAGTCGTCTTATATAAAGGTGGGAGCCGACCTAGCAGAATTGACTCTATACAATTAGATACATGTGTGTTAATGATTTAACATCAACTTTATGTCTTCTGATGCTATCGCTTCAATAGTATCGACCCTTGGTAAATCCATCACTTCAGCCGCCTCACTTAGTCATTACAGCAACTTTGGGATATTATCGTTATTCTCAATGTCTAACAATGACATGATTTGCGGCAACAACAGAAGGATAATACTTTCTAAGGTTACTGAGTCTGTCGCTAATGTGAAGCTAGGCCCCAACTGCAAATAATCTATTTGTGTTAATCAGAAACCGTAGAATGAGTATTGCCCAGCTACAGCGCTTGTCGCAGCTTGTGTCGTCTACTTCACCACTCATAAGAACACAGTTTGTCATCCGTAGCTGCAGGGAAAAGGTTCTGACTGTTGAAGAGCAAGTTGCTGCCACGAGTGGCAGCTATGACGGGGATGAATCAGGCTACTCGCCACACGCGACGCGACTCGTCGCCCTCAAAGGAGCGGTAGGCATCTCCCCATCGCATCGATGACAAGGTCTCAGATTTCAAAGCATGTCTGCTGTGACCATGGCACATGCCCTACCATCACCGAGTAGCTTTGCAGGACTCAGTCCGCATCACAACCTTCTGGGGATCAAGCAGATCGATATCAATGTAGGCAACATCTTGGACAAACATTGATTGAAACTTTTGTCAACGGCAATCCTGAGGACCTAAGCCGCTTGAATTTGAGTGTAATGCTGAATGAGTTATTGCATTCTGTAGATCAGCCACTTCGGTAGCGAAGTATGCAACATGTGTGCGAGCGTATATATCACCTGTTAGTAGCCATGGCTAAAGCTGTGTAGCTTTGAGTTCTCCTTCTGTGCCTCTGGATCTGCTGATGTGACTTTATATGTAGTTAGGATCGCACATTAGACGATGGCTTTCTCTCAGCCATGCTTTGAGCCTGGAAGTAGCACTTACAAAGCAGGGCGGCATCCGTATTGCGACGATGATTGAAGCTATTGTATCATGCTATGTGTGTACTGTCTTGGTAGATCAGCCACTTCTTTTTCGAGAGGTGGTAGTGGCGACAGCTGAGACTGTATATCTGTGGTAGCTTCAGGCTACCTCATGACGTGCGAACATTGCTTTGGATAGTTCAAGGCTTGCTAAAAGCACAAGTAGCATTCCCTCACCATACTCACGTTTTGGACCCAGTCGCTACGACCTTCCCGGGCAGGTGATGCCACTACTAAAGTTACACAGGCTTTGATGCGTCCGGCGCCTTCTTGCGGGATGTCCCGTAATAAAAAGACTTCCGGAAGAGCATTCTAGATCCGGCAAAACTGATAGCAAATCTAGCAGCACGGTGTTGTCATTCTTGAGGTGGAGCGTTGTTTCGTTAGCAACCGATTTGCGAAACCTTGTCCACGCAATGCCGAGGAAGTCCCTTCTAGGCCGGCTTTTGTGATACACTGCATTATTCTGTCAAATGGGATGTTAGTAGTCTCATCATCAACGAATAGAGCGCTTCTCCTATCGGCGCCCAGTCAGTCTGCACGCTCGATGGCATCTCTTGGTGGTTTGGCTAAATTTCATCGTCTGTACGACTACTCTTTGTCCAAAGGCCGAAGCTCTATCGCAACATGATGCAAGAAGAATGAAGTCCCGACTCTTTATCTGCTGTCCGCTTGATTTAAGATCGTGGAGCCCTCGGGTCCCACTAGATCGCGGGTAGTCAGTGGTAATCACAGTTCATCTCGTCATATTGATGGATAGAGAGAAGAAACAATTGAGAAACCTTGAAGCTTGATCTTGTGAAGATACTGTCGATACCATAGGCCATAGGTATGCCTGAGAAAATCCCGTTGCTCTGGTATCGATGCATCGAGTGGCGCGGCGTTCTATTTGCTTGGAAATCTCTCTGGTCTCCAGAGAATCTTCAATGAACGATACCACGAATCCAGAATCAGAATTTTGTAGCTGTCAATTTCATATTGGCGATATGATGAATAATGTTCCTGTAGAAGAGAAAGACGGAATGGGGCCTCTCCGCGGCTTAAACATGCAGTTACTGTGACGCACACAATATGGGGGATCATTCGGTAATTCCTGGTAGTTCGTGTTCGCCGCCGAAGAACTCCGCCTCAGAGGTCGCGCAGGAATTTGAAGTCGTGATGAAGTTCGCGTACGCGCCGTTGGAGATTGCGACCACCCCCACAAGAATGCGCCAGCATTCCAGATTGCGAAGCCTCGAATGCGCTTTGCAAAAATGAGCGATACATATAAGCCTTCCTTGGAAATAGTTTGGAAAAGTCAGAGGCTTGCAGGTAGCAAGACGAACGTCCGCCACCATGCCTCCGAGCCGAAGAAACCTCTCGTCCCTGCTCGTCTTGGGGCTGCTCACGCCATCCATCACTGGAGCGCCCACCGGCGGCAAAATCGAGAACGCAGACTCACATGTAAAGAAGCAGCATGTTGTCAAGCGACAAGTTGGCTCCTCTGCCATCACCGACACCTGCGGTCTTTGCCCAGCGCTCGAGAGATTGGTACCATTTGTACCTGAAGCTGTCCAGGAGCAGGCTGACCAGCTCAACAACGCATTGAAGGACTTGCTCGACAATCTTGACCCGGAGACCTTGAGCAATGCCCTTAGTGGACTGCCTGAGAGCGTCTTAGCTCCTTTGGCTAGCGGTCTGCCCAATCTGTTTCCTTCTGGTCTACCCACAGGCATACCCGGAGGCCTTCCTACAGACATTCCGGATGGAATTCCGACAGGCATCCTGAGTGGTATCCCCGGGTTGCCCACAAATATTCTCGGTGGCATCATTCCATCAGGTCTGCCAAACTTGCCTTCTGGCTTAGCAACCGATGCACTTGGCGGAATTCCAGCATCTGCAATTCCTACAGATATACTGGGCGGGTTGCTCCCATCTGGCGCTCCTGGTGCACCAGGAAGTGCACTCGGAGGACTTCCAGGAGGTCTACCGACAAATATACTGGGTGGAATCATTCCATCAGCACTGCCTTCGAACGTTCTCGAGGAGCTGCCAACTGGCTTACCGACAGACATTCTTGGCGGTATTGTACCATCCTCCATCCCGACTAACATTCTTGACCAACTTCCGGGTCTGCCGTCAGGCCTACCGACAGACATCATACCATCGCTGCTAGCAGCTTTGCCCACAAATGACCTTGGTGGATTGATAGCCTCAGCTATACCAAGTGACATCGCGGAAGCTCTTCCAAGCAACATTCCTACCGACGCGCTTGGTGGCCTGCTCACATCACCAATTCCGAGCAACATTCTCGAAGCGCTCACGGGTCTACCTACGGCTCTTCCGACCGGCCTTCCTGGTCTCCCAGGAGATCTACCCACAGACGCCGCATCGGGTCTCCCGGCTGGCTTACCGACAAACGTACTAGGCGGCCTTATTCCCTCCGCAATTCCTAGTAATTTCCTCGACGATCTTCCATCTGGGCTCCCAACTGACATCTTAGGTGGTATTCCTGCGTCAGGCATTCCTACCAACGTGCTCGACGCACTTACATCTGCGCTTGCACTACCTACAGGTCTCCCTGGAGCCCCAACAGATATTACAAACGGTTTGCCGATAGGTCTCCCGCTCAATTCCCTTGGTGGCATCATTCCCACGGCTCTCCCATCGGATGTGCTTGGCGCTCTTCCTTCTGGGCTTCGCACAGACGGCCTCGGCGGACTCATCCCTTCAGCTGTGCCGTCAGACCTTCTTGCCGGTATCCTATCTAGCGGTCTCCCATCTGGTATTCCGTCTGGTGCGCTAAGCTTGCCGACTGATATTCTCGGAGGAATCATTCCCACAGGTCTTCCGAGCGACATCCTCGCTGCTTTGCCTTCAGATCTTCCGACAAATAGTCTCGGCGGGATTGTTCCTTCTGCATTTCCTTCCAACATTCTTGGAGGGATTCTTCCCAGTGGTGCCCCAGAAGTGCCAGGCGCTTCAGCATTGCCGACAGGCTTTCCGGGATTGCCTACCGATATCCTCGGTGGCATTATTCCCACCGGTCTCCCAAGCGACATCCTCGCTGGTTTGTCCTCAGGTCTTCCCACCAATATCCTCGGCGGACTCGTTCCCACTGGTCTGCCTTCCGATATTCTTGGAGGACTTGTCCCAACAGGCGTACCTACAGATATACCAAGCGGCGTCCCAGGCTTGCCCACAGCTTTTCCCACCGACATCCTCGGAGGAATCGTCCCTTCAGGCTTGCCAAGTGATATTATCAACGCTCTTCCCTCAGGTCTACCCACCAACTCCCTTGGTAACCTCATTCCTTCAGGCCTGCCTTCTGGTATCCTCGATGGTTTGGCACCCCCTACTCTCCCCACAGGAGTACCAAGCGGCATCTCAGGCTTGCCAGCCGCTCTTCCCACCGATATCCTCGGCGGAATCATCACTTCAGGTCTGCCAAGTGATATTGTCAACGCTCTTCCCACAGATCTACCCATCAACTCGCTCGGAAACCTGATTCCATCTGGCCTACCGAGCAACATTCTTGGAGGATTGGTACCCACGGGTGTCCCAACAGGCGTGCCCTCTGCGCCAGGCTTGCCTGGGCTTCCAACCAATGGTCTTGAAGGATTGGTCCCATCTGGTGTTCCAACAGGCTTACCCGCCGGGTTACCCACCGGCCTTGATGGATTGATTCCATCTGGTCTCCCGACAGACTTGCCCGCAGGCTTACCTACGGATATCCTTGGCGGCTTAATACCATCTAGAATACCATCTGGCGTCCCAACTGAGGGTCTCCCGACCAACTCTCTTGGTGGTATTATCCCCACTGGGCTCCCAGCCAACGTTCTTGATGCTCTTTCGAATGCTTTCCCCACAGGCTTGCCCACTGGGCTACCCACTGGTCTGCTACCGGGTGCTCTGACCGGCTTGCCCACGCCTGCAGCCCCAGGTCTTCCCACAGCTTTCCCTACTGATGCTCTCGGTGGCTTGATTCCCTCTGATCTACCAGCTGGATTCCCGACTGAGGGTCTTCCGACCAACTCTCTTGGTGGTATCATTCCTACTGGGCTCCCTCCCAACGTTCTTGATGCTCTTTCGGCTGCTTTACCCACTGGTCTGCCCGCTGGATTACCCACGGCTCTCCCCACTGGATTACCTACGGGTCTTCCAGGTCTACCTGCTGGTCTACCCACTGATCTTCTCCCAGGTGCCCCGACCGGCTTGCCTTCACCTGCTGCCCCAGGTCTTCCAGCAGGCATACCCACAGATGCCCTTGGTGGTTTGATTCAATCAGGATTGCCAACTGGTCTCCCCACGTCAGGCTTACCGACTAACGCTCTTGGAAATATCATTCCAACGGGTCTTCCCACTAGCTTCCTCGACGCACTTTCCGCTGCTTTGCCCACAGGTCTTCTCCCAGGTGCGCTAACTGGTCTGCCTGCTCTATCTGGCCTGCCCGCCACATCAGGTCTACCAGCAGGATTACCGACTGACGCTCTTGGTGGATTGATTGGTTCGGCTCTTCCTACGGGCATTCCTACTTCAGGCTTACCCACGAACGCACTTGGAAATATCGTCCCAACAGGCCTACCTAGCAATGTCCTAGAAGCAATCTCCAACGCTTTCCCTACAGGTGTCCCCACGGGTCTACCTACCGGCTTACCCACAGGTCTACCAGCGGCTCCATCACTGCCAGCGGGGCTTCCGACTGACGGTCTGGGTGGTCTGATCCCATCGGGCATCCCCACGTCTCTTCTCCCAGCTGGGCTCCCTACCAACTCCCTGGGTGGAATCATCCCTACAGCTATTCCCACTGGCGTTCTTGAAGGACTCAACAGCGCACTTCCTGCATTGACAGGCCTTCCGAGCTTACCCACAGGTCTACCAGCGGCTCCATCGCTGCCGGCTGGGCTTCCGACTGACGCCCTTGGTGGCTTGATCACATCTGGAATCCCCACGTCCCTTCTCCCAGCTGGGCTTCCTACCAACGCCCTTGGTGGTCTCATTCCTTCAGCAATTCCAACCAACGTTCTTAGCGGACTCAATGGGCTCACTGGTCTTCCAGGTCTTCCCACGGGTGGCCTTTCTCCTGCCACTGGTGTCCCAACCCTTCCTGGAAATCCACTGACAGGTCTGCCCGCTCCAACAAACGTCCTCGGCGGCCTCAATGGCCTGGGAAGTGCCCTGGGCAGCATTCCAACCACAGCTCCCGCAAACCCTCTCGGCGGTCTCGTACCCACCGCAGTGCCGAGCAATCCTCTCGGCGGCCTCACCAACGCTCTCCCCAAGCCCGTGACCCTCACGACGCCCGCCGCCGCTCTACCCACTGGCGTCCTCGGCTCCGGAACCGTAAGCGACAAAGTGTACAACTACACCTTCTTCGCCTCCGGCATCGTGCAGATCAACAACTCCTTCTTGCAGCCCAAGCGCAACATTCTATCTGGCTTTCTGCCTGACAAGATTCTCGCTGGACTGTTCGCTGACGGATTGCACATTGGACGGCATATCATCCCGTACCCGATTGCGTACGCTCAGGTCATTATTGGTATTAACTTGCCGCCTCCACCAGCGGGGCTTGGTAACAGCCTTCCTGTTGATGGAGGACTCTGAAGCCAGGGGAGTTTGGTGAGGAGTGGGTTGGAGGATGCTTTTCTTCGTTTGAGGGTGGATGTGGATTTGCCTGCTGTGGGGAGTGAGAGGTAGATGTAGATTGATGTAATATGATTTGACGTGTTTTATGTTCTTTAAGAAGACGACCTCTTATATACGGACTATTGATATTTGATGAAAGCCGATGAAAGATGTTGACATTCTAAGTGAAAGAAAGGAGGTCATCACGGGACTAGTAGACGCGCGTAACATATGTGTGCATGTCTCAAGACGAAGGGTTATCAGCACAGTCCCTATATCAAGATGATGCTGACACATCAAACTTCGTGTCTCCGCTTCTTGACAATTACCTCGCTGCTGTGTCGGTCGTGAGGCACAGAACGACGTCCAAGTGAGGTCGCGTTCCAGTGGGTGGCCCGAGCTCACTTCCGAGAAAGTGACCGCAATCCACCACACATTTCTTCCATCATCTTTCACAGGCGCGCAACCACCCCCAACACCCGTCATCGGATTATGCCACGACCTTGCCAGCGGCGGCGCGAAAGTGCAGCTGCCCAGAGAAAATCCAAGCCGAACCCGAAACCCTCAGGCCCACCCCCGATCCGTCACAAGGCGCGACAGAAAGCTATACACAACAACGCCCGACGAGGTCGTGGCAATGCGCGTGGAGGAAGCCGTGGTGGAGGAAGAGGCGGAAGACCCTCCAGAGGTCAAAGCAGCAGCAATGGCATCGATTCAAACCAGGACTTCATATCGTTTGCGTCCAACGGCAACAACTTCAACGTCCTCAACGGCGCAGGAAGCCGACACGACCCAATTGCGCTGGATGGCGATGACTCGCTTGAGGACGTCGAGATCACAATGAGAGACTCCGACTCGGACGACAGCGACGATTCAGAAGACTCGGAAATGGAGGACGCAAATGCTTTGACCATCAACATTGACGTAAACCATGGACAACGATCAAGGGCGAAAAGAGCGACTGTCATGTTCCCTATGAAGGAGGCTCTCAGCGTGTATAGAGGACTATGGCAGGCAGGATTCCCATTGACTCGGAGTACGATGGTCAGATATGGCGTCGAGGCATCTGAGACCATGCTGTTCGTCGAAGACTTGCAGCCTTCGGGGCATGTGGGCCTGCCGCAACCCCCTCAAATTCCTCATAGACCAGCCTCAATTGCTCGTGCCGAGCCTGGCCTGTCGTCGAGCTCGTCGTATGTCCCTCCCGCGTCCGCCTCGATGTCTCGTCAGCAAAGCACAAGCACCTCGACCAGCAGGGCCTCCGCCAGGCCAACGGCAGCGGCAGCTGACAGCGCACGTGACTACATCTTCGACTTTGGTGCGCACAGCGGTAAGCACTTTTCGCAAGTACCGGAGGGTTATCTGCGGACCATAGGCGGAAATGCAGGGCTTCTCGACAAAAATCCTGGCATCAAGGAGGCATTTGACTACCACAGGCCCGGGCTGCGACGAACAGCTCCGGTAGAGCGAAAGAATGCACGAGCAGCTGGAGCACCGGTGCAAGCAGCATCGCAAGGACGAATCCAGGGTAGCCGGGAGAATACAAGACCTGCAAGGCCCGCAAGAAAGTCGTGGACGACCTTCACCTTCCCATCTGGAGCGCACGCGAACAAGAAGTTGAACGAAGTGCCTGAAAACTATCTGCGGACGATTGAAGGCATGGCGCACGTGGTGAACAAATGGGTAGGGCTGAAAGATGCATTGCTGGATTACAGTGCAAAGACTGGCCGACAGAACAGAATTGCGTCATGAAAATTTCTCCTCTTGCGGTGACTGCGAGTACCTCACTCGTGTGTTTACGTCCGTGCGCGGAGCTTGATAGACCGTCTGCGCTCTCACCTTCTGCCTCCCCACAACAACAAATTCCCTTCATCAACCTGAGCTGCGATCAACCCACTCAGGATGCCGCTTCGGTCCGGAACGCTACTGCGGAACGACGGCGCGTGGAGGGGACGATACAATGCTGCTCGCCCGCTACAGCTCGCGCCCAACGCGCAGTCAACAGGGTCCGCAAAGCGCGAGCGATCACCTCCGGACACTTCACCAGCAGATCTAGCGCAACAGGCTCCTGCAAGCAAGCGACGTACCAAGAGCCACCCCAGGCGACGTCCTAGGTCGACCGGCGCTTTGAGCCAACCGCAGCACTCGGAGGTAATCGACCTAGCCGGCGACGACGACCCAGATGGAACAACGACCAAACATCCAGTCCCTCGCTATGAGACCAGGAGTAGCAAGTCTTCTGGGCAGTCCCATGGAGCACTCCAGGATGCGATGGAGTGGCCCAAGCTGAAGAACCATGTACAGTCGGCCTACGATCACCGAGGAGAAAACATCGAGCGTGGAGACCATATGCGGGCAGGCTTGGACGCACCCCCGCAATGGGACAATAACCAAAACATGGTTGCCAACAGTAAACAAGATGGTGCCAAGTTCAAAGACTACGACTCGCGCATGGAAGAGGACGGCCACACTTCATGGGTTGTCCGCAACAAACCTGTTCAAGAGTCTAGAGGAAGGGGTGGTGGAAGCAGTGCGATGGCTGAGGTCATGTTCACGGAGACAGAGGCTATCCATGTTCTGGCACGCATGGGTCAAGGTAGAGCTTCACATGCACGACCGGCTTACACCTTGCGAACTGGCGAGTACATCTCGTTCCCTGTCACCATGTCTTACCACTTGGGTGGCATGGGAAGATACGACTGGACACCATCTCAAGGCGCAGTCGAGGATTCCGATCAGACAGCAACTAGAGACCGCGAACTTGCTCCTCCGAAAGCACCTCGCAGTATCCTCAGGAAATCTAATTCCCAGGCGTTTCAAGACGGCAAAGCTCCTCAGCGACAAGCTGTTCACGGTAAGCTCACAGCTGCGGCCAAATACGTGTTCGATTGGGGCACGAATTACGGCAAGTCCATTCACGAAGTAGGTCGACTTTACATCGCTTCTATACTGGCATCCCCTCGTCTTGCTGAGCTATTGGAAGAACACATAGGTCTCCATGAAGCCCTCAAGCTGTACGCGCGCGATAACCCTCGCCTTTCAAGTCCATCGTCATCGCCAGTGCTATACACGCTTCCCATGCGTCCTTCAACCTCTGCATTGAAGGCTCCTGCTCCTGGTGTTCTCCCTGCTCGCCCTATCGCATCGAAACCAAACGGAGATCTTGACGGAGTCAAGAGCAAGGACAAAGTGTCGAATGACTGGGCCGCGCAAGCGTACATACTCCCTTTTGGACATTATCGAGGCCGGACGCTCCGTCAAATCCCTGGCGACTACCTTCAAGAACTAGAGCAGACCAACCCTAATAGGAGTGATCATACCGGTTTACAGGCAGCTCTAGCTTTTTTCTATGATACGTGCCCCGAGAAGTACCGCCTGGACTTTGGGAAATACAAAGGCAAGCACCTTCACGAAGTTCCAGAAGAGTATCTCTCGGTTACAGAGTGTAGCATCGGTCATCTCCGTAAGAAGGAGATGCTGCAACGCGCTCTGTGGTATTACAACGAGAAAGTGGGAAGGAGCAACGCAAAGCTCAGCAAAACGCTTAATCGAATTGCTGGTTGAAAAAGCTGTGGTATTCTTGGGAGCGGTTCCGGCCTTGACACGAAACGCATGATCCTGGGCTTGAAGACTACCTCTCTTGCCGATTGTACAGTACAGGCCAACCATCGGATGGTATACTGCTCAGCTCGGCGGCAAAAACAGGCAAATATAACGAACAATTTCCACATAATTTCATGCTTGGTTGTGATATGCACGTGACACTAGGTAGTGACTGGGGACGATCTCGTGCAGGCCTAGGAGCTTGTGGTATTCTGCATCACCTCTGTGCATCATTTTTTTCGTCGAGAAATTGCTGTCTATATGTCGAGGCGCCTGATCCAGATGTGTTAGCTCCATTGAACGGGGAAACTAGATTAAATGCACGGGAAAACTGGGTTCGTCCAGCCACACGGCGGCACCTTCACTCGCCACTTTGTTCCTTCTGATACGAATTTAGTGCACAACAATATCGGTGCAATTTGACGGTGCACCTCGTGGCGTCCTGCAGTACACAGCATTCGCTACTTAGCTTGGAGTAGTCTACAAATCAGGCCATGTGCTTGGCATTGTGGATGGTTTGTCATAACGGATACCACGAAAGGCAGCTTACTGGTCCTTGTCTATCTTGCAACATCTGGGCATCTCACGTTGTTCTCAGCGTGTGCGGAAGATCAGTTCCGTGCCCGATTCGTCAATGTAGTACTACACCCACAAGTCATTCCGAACGAGAATAGGTGTATAAAGGGAGCTATCCTACACACTCAATAGAATAAACAGCACTTCAGTCAGCAGTACCATCTCCCATCTATACCATGCACACTCCTTCCCTCCTCAGCGTCGCCGCTGTCCTCCTCCCCACTGTCTCTGCCCATGGCTTCGTCACTGGCATCAGAGCCAACGGAGCATGGACAAAGGGCTCAGACCCCGTCTGGTGGTACTCGCCAGCCAACAGCCGTCCCCAAACAGCCGGCTGGGATGCCCTAAACCAAGACATCGGCTTCGTCGAACCCGCCGCCATGGGCACCGCCGACGTGAACTGCCACAAGAGCGCCACCGCCGGCCGTCTATACGCCAACGTCAACGCCGGCGACACCATTGACTTCTTGTGGAACACCTGGCCAGACTCGCACAAAGGCCCGATCATTAACTACATCGCGCCTTGCAACGGTACGTCACCTGATCACAATGAAAAGCAAAGAACAGTAGAAGCTAATCTATGCATCTCCCAGGCGACTGCACAACCCTCCCCCCCTCCTCCCTCCGCTGGACAAAATTCTCCCAGTCCGCCATCCTCACCGCTTCCCCCGTGACCTGGGTTACCGATGCACTAATCAAGAACAACTTCACCACCTCCACCGTGCTGCCCAAAAACTTGGCCGCTGGTAACTATGTCATCAGACACGAGATCATCGCCTTACATGGCGCGCAGAACGATAATGGGGCGCAGCTGTATCCGCAGTGCTTGAATCTCAAGGTTGGTGGAAAGGGTGCGGTGAAGCCAAGTGGGGGCGTGGAGGGCACGAAGTTGTATAGGCGGGATGAGGAGGGGATTCGGTTTAATGTTTATGCGGGGAAGACGAGTTACGTTTTTCCGGGGCCGGGGCTTTGGACGGTGGCGAATTAGGTGGCCGGGGGGGTGGGGAGGTTAGGCCATTTGGTGAAGTTCACTCTTTTCTGCACGCAATCATGGCCTTTACGCCCCTGTTTGATAGACATCGATGAAGTTATCAGTAGCGCTATTCTTCCACAACTCTATGTTCTGGAGCATCTTAATAATATTGACTATCGTTCGAAACTATTCTATTGGTGCTACGTTCCGGGAAGCACGCATTCAAATGTGAGGTGACGGGAGTGTAATTGGCGCCGATACTGAGATCGGGCTCAAGGCGGACGATGAATGCTTATGTCCTCGTCTCGTTAAGTCTTAGTCTCAAGGGACACGTTGGACATCAAGCGCGCCCGACTCCAGCGTCCGGACCTCCAGAGTTGGTTTCAAGCAAGCTGCTTGCAAACGCTTGCTTGAAAGCTTGAAAGCTTGATGGACCTTTCAAGTCAAGCAGATGAGGTACTGCTTGCTTGATTGCTTGAAATTGCTTGCTTATATTACCTTTTCTAAGGATTTTAGTGTTCTAGTAGATAGCGATATCGCGATACTGATCGTGGCGTTGCTCTTTTTCAGCTGAGTAAGCTAACTTACAAACCTCAACATCCCATCAATGCGCTTATACTAGCCACTTTAAATCAGCTATCTTAACGTCGCTGTCACTAATATCACGTGTCTCTTTTAGTATCGTACTTTTTGAGCTATCGTACAACTCTCCATGGCGGGCAGAAAACGCGTCTCTAACGGCTCTATCGCCGCCAAAGCTCTACCTAAAAAGCGCGCCCGAGTCGCTCTATCAGGCTCCACCAGCCAGCCGATATCTATTGGTGATACTCAGCAGCCATCTCCATCTCCATTTACTCCATCTACGCCGTCTCCGCCGCCGCTGCAGGCCTCCTACGTTTCTACTTTGGAGTCACAACTCCGCGATTCCCGCCCCGAAGCTGAGATTGTAGCGTCTTTTGAGGGCAGCGGAGAGGCGACTGTTGCCTTATCAAATACAGCAGATGAGACGTCACCTCATATGGATGAGGTGCTCGATAGAAACTTTGAGGACAACTACGAGAGCATAGATTGTGTCAAGCGTCAAGGTTGGGGAGAATCATATAGTATTAGGCTATGGGATAGAGAGGCCTTTGTACTGAATGGAGCATGCACTAGTCCCAATGGGGAAGTGCGTGAGAGCAAACATGCGGTGGAACCTGGGGCAAACAGTACCGGCCCGTGCGGGAAACCCCACGGCCGACAGATTGGGATCGCTTGCCTTGTTTTATCAAGCCGCCTACAACTTCGCCCCGCACGCCAAGCTGGATATATCGACATAGCTATCGAGTTGTACTTCGATCTGACATGACTACAACGTACTACATATGTAATTTCTGCTACATCTATAAATATGTTGATGCTGGGCTTGCTAGTGTTTATCTATTAGCTGCAACTACAGCAGCAGCGCGCCGCCTCTGCGAGAATCGACCTGGCTATAGTTATACTCCACCTGGAAAGTCATGTGTAGCTTGCAATAGTCCTAACCGCCGCATGCTTATGACTAGTGTATCAGTCCCACAAGTAATTGCTAACGAGCTTAGCAACTTTAATGTACAACGCTTCAGGCTAGCTGCAGTTGGGTGGCTAGTCGATAACAATCACTCAATATCTGAGTTCGAAAAGTCAGCTTTTCGGGAGATGATAGCTGCTGCCAATCTACAGGCAGAGGCAGCGCTTTGGCAGTCTCACAGGAGTGTAGGCGTGTGCGTTGTGCGCCTATACAACTACCTGCTGCCGCGTATAGTCCTGGCGCTGTCAGAAGCTGCTGGCAAAATATATGTAAGCTTTGACTGCTGGACGACGAAGGGTGGCAAAAAGGGCTACCTCGAGATTGTAGCTCACTTTGTCAATCGCCTTAGCAAGCTTATCGACCTGCCTATCGCCCTGCCTCAGCTCATCGGCCCTCATTCAGGCGAGAACATGGTAGAGATCGTATACAGTATGCTGCAGAAGGTTGGAGTAACAGCTCGTACGATAGGCTACTTCGTGCTCGATAGTGCCTATAATAAAGACACGACAATCACCTTACTCGCCTCCAAGTTCGGCTCCAACGCTGCCGCGGTCCTTACACGCTTAATATTATCGGTCAGACTCTACTTTGGGCCGTAGATGGCGACGCGTACGATAACAACGTGGGTGAGGCAGTTGAGCTAGATGAAGAGCACTAGTTCATGAAGGAGTGGCAGAGCGACGGCCCGTTGGGTATAATTCTAGCTGTGATTAATTATATCAAATCACCGCAGCAGTATGGGCTTTTTGAGTGCTTCCAGCGCCTTGCCCATAAGGAGCTATCTAGTGCGGACGACGATATCAAAATACTGCAGCCCGTCAAGCCATTTGTTGCCCGGTGGAACTCCTACTACTCTTGTTTTGAGCGCGCGGCTAAGCTGCAGCCTGCTGTCAATGCCTACGCCAACTATTATATATCGGATACGAAGTTCCGCGTGGAGCGCGCGATCGAGCAAGGCAACAAGGTGCCAGAAACGCCTACTTGGATGAAATCAGACGGCCTCACGGCTCACGATTGGCAAGTAATCACTGAGTATATCGATATACTCGGGCCACTCAAAACAGCTACAAAGCGCCTTAATGGACA
This sequence comes from Parastagonospora avenae f. sp. tritici 18332-5, assembly GCA_022559985.1. Lineage (NCBI taxonomy): Eukaryota > Fungi > Ascomycota > Dothideomycetes > Pleosporales > Phaeosphaeriaceae > Parastagonospora > Parastagonospora avenae. The sequence continues at coordinate 45,236 of JAFJTR010000093.1, forward strand.
TGGCCAAGGTAGCTTTGGCCTAGTCGCTAAGATTATACCTGTCTTCGAAGTACTACTCCACAAGCTTGAGCAACAGCTCGAGAAATTCGACTCTGTTAACTACGAGGAGCACGCCGAAGCTCCAGAAGATCATCTCGCTATCAACCTCCGCGCTGCTCTCATTAAAGCCTGCTCGTATTACAGCAAGCTAGACAATTAGACAAGACTACAGCTTACTACGCTGCAACAATACTCTATTTATGCTACAAGTTTTTTTGCGATATAGTGTGGGCAGAAAAAATCCGAGTAGCTTTCGCTTAATAACCGAAATTTTGACGCTCTGTGGGCTGAGTATAGAATGCTGCCTAAGCCTTGAGTACGGCCCTGAACGCTCTCCAACGACCTCTACGACGCGATCGATAGCCTCTGCAATCCCACGAGATCCACCGACGACGATCACGACGAGTATACTAGATGGAGGCGTTGTGAGCCAGTGGCAGGGAAGGACTCCTCCAACGCGCTAGACCCGATACAGTATTGGATAGGGCTTCGAGAGCAGTATCAAAATCTCAGTAGGCTTGCCCTTGACGTACTCTCTATCCCGGCTTCGAGCTGTGAGTGTGAGCGTATGGTTAGTGAGCTGGGTGATCTACTAGAGCCTCGCCGACGAGGTATATCACCCAAGCTTTTAGCGGTGATACAGTGCGTAAGAAGATGGAGGAGAAAGGCGCTGAAGATACCCAGCCTCCGTGATCGCTGGACAGTTTTGGGGCTACTACAGGTTGGATCGAGATGGGAGATTTCTACGCGTGAACGATATTGTACCGCGCACTGACGTAGTGTCATTCTTGCATAATTTTATGTTATGCGAGCCTGAACATTTTCAAAGGCGCCATGTGATGTAAGAGGATTTTGAAATGTCCTTGAAGATATCCAGCCTGCGCGATCGCTGGGCTGTTCGAGGCCGCCCACTGCAGGAGGAAATCTGATGCAAGTTTTCCCACATATAGGTTCTATTTGGTCCGTCAGCGATTTGCAGCAGAGCAACTAACATCCAAGCCCGAGATAGTCCAATCGCCTATGACCCGATCTGCGAGTTCAATCTTCCATTTGCCAAAAAGATCGGCTGGTACGATGAGGAGGTACCCTCCTTGCAGATAGCTTCCAGTCTAGCTTGTCTCGCTTCCGATCATGTTGCAGGGCCAACAATATGGCTACGAGACAAGCTAGCATGCGAATTGCGCCTGTACTTGTGGAATTAAACCGATGACCATGAGATTCTCATCGAGCCCCATGCCGCATGCCAACAAGCTGCCTTCGAAGCCGTCCTCAGTCAGCTTCAGTACGCGGTTAACACCATGAAGTTGGTAGTCGCATAGGACTTGTGGCGCCTCTGAGTTCAAGATGTCCTCTGGAGTTTCGGACAGGCTTTGATCTGGCAATGTGCGATCATCCCAACCTGCCACGATCCCATGCTGCACGAGGTTCCAGAGCTCATCGACGAATCGTTGATGCTCCGCATCGTTCATGCCACTATAGGCTATCTTGTTCAGTCTCTTCTTCTTTTTTTGGTGATGAGTTTGCCCTCTTCATTGTAGTGGCTCAATGCCAGAAACAAGGAAAATGTGTAGTGTGAACAGTCTGATTCGTAGTGACGTTATGGGGGAACAAGGCCTCCGAGCTATCTAATGATGGGCGCTAAGCCCCATTTAGAACTATTCATTACATCTGCCTCCCCACAAAGCCCACGTCCGCGTGAAGGAGAGAAAAAGAAGGGAAATAAGGAAAATTTTCTGTGACCATTATCCGCTGTGCTGCTTGTTGCAAACACTTTACCAACCATCCGCCGTGCTGCTTGTTGCAAGCACTTTACCGATCTCCTCAGTCCCAAGCGCCGCTTGTACCGCCCCAGGTACCGACACTCCAAGTGCCGTCATCGCCTCAGTGGTTCTCTTCATCGACGTTGTCCTCCGTATCGTCATCTTCGATATCAGCGACGGTAGGATCATCCGTGACGATAGGCTCATCAGTGACGACGTCAGGGTTGATCCAGAGCTGTTTGAGCTTTCAGTTGCTGACTCTAGGCATGGCGAATTTATGGTGAGAGAGTAATCTCGTTTCAGTCATAGCAGGGTTTGCTGATTGCAGTGGTTTGGGTACTAGTACTGCGTCGTGCTTCTTGCTTTAATACCATATGTAGCTTTCTAACAGATTACAGTAGGTTTCGCGTTCACTGTATCGAATATGAGGTAAAGGAGGTGGATGGTGGCTGTTTCAAGGCCCTTTCTTGGGCTGTTCACATGTAGACTGAACCGCAATAGTACTAGGATTGACAGGATGGCGTGAGTTGCGCGACTGCAAGCTGATCCTTGGTATCTAGGGTCACGACGTGATAATCCACGAGCTTTAGAGTATGCGAATGCTGCATCAGTAGACTTCCAAGTAAATTTCATGGGAGCAATGGCTAAGGCTGTATAGGTTCAATGTATCTTTTGGACCTCGTCCACTGCTGATAGTTCCTTGAATACATCCAGGCTGACACAAAACATTATAATCATCATCGTTGTTAACTCGTTATTTTCAGAGCAACGAGGCGCGTAGGCGATAGGGAAGACATGTGTACATGTATGTTAAGCGTCTCATCTCGGTAGATCTAGAAGAATGTATGAGAGTCCCAAGGCAGTTCCCTAGGTGTATCATCGAGAATATCATGGATCTTATGTCCGAATGAGCAGGATCGGTGATAGGTATCAATGTGCATTCTCACAATCCAACATTTGCTTACCTCATCCGAAGTGAATGGGAAAGCGGCAGCCACGCACCCGTCAATATATCCACACCTCTCCTTCTCTCCCGCATCCACACCAATCCGACCACTCCCTATCAACCAGTAAACCAAAATGGGCCCAATCCACCTCCAAATCTACAAAACCCTGCACCTCCGCCGCGGCACGCAGGAAGAGGACCTCATCAAAACCATCGCCGGTACATTCCCATCCACCCCCTTGTCATACGCAACTAACCCGCCACAGCCAACATCACCCTCCCCGTCAAACACACCGTCGGCTCGGACATCCACCCGAGCCGAATTTCGATCCCGATCATCTACGTGGCCGCAGTTGGTGGCGAGGGCGCGTAATACAAGGCTTCGGTCTGCGTGCATCGGGGTGTGGGTAAGTGTGTGGTTGTTGTTGAGGAGAAGATGAAATGGGGCGCGGATGTGATTATGGGGGTGATGGAGAAGGTGGATAGTTTGGTGATTGAGATTTTGTGCGAGGAGGCGAAGATGGTGGGAGGTGTTGGGGCTGAGTTGTTTGGATTGTGGCAGGGACATGAGATGGCGCTGGCGCATCGAGAGGCGGGAAAGTGGTGAGTGGGTGTGATTGGAAGCTATCTCGATCTCGACGTGATACATTCATACTCTTATATAAGACCTTGAAGACATCCAGCATTTTGTACACGTGTGGCATGCTTTGAGATTGGAGGGAATGATTGTTGGATACGACATGTGCACCATATCATCGTCGACTGAGTTTCGGCTAGCGTGGTGGAAGTTGTGATTTGGTGTTTGGTGTTTGGTGGAATTAGTTGCGCCTGTAAGTTTGCTAGCACCGTGCATTTATGTCTTCTTCCACAAGGACTTATAGAAAGATATGACTTCGGATCCTCATCAATCAGCAATGTCCAACTTCGACTTCACCTCGCTTGAAGGCAAGCTCTTCGCCCTCCTAGACGTGCACCGCGGGGATGCATCAGAACATCTCGTCCAAGTCCAGGCCGGTATGTGTCCAGCCTCTCACCTGAACCCACCATGAAAACATCTATCGGCAGCGCACATCGCCTTTCTGATCCGGAACAAATTTGGCCCGGGCGCCAGTGCAAACAGAATCTCTGTTGTACTCGTCGAAGAGCGAAACTACCATGGTCAGACGATAATGATCTTGATCCATTGCAACAACAAGCAGATGGAGACAGTCATCTCGGCTTTGGCCCAGGGACCGCGCGTTGTAATGAGCTCACTGGAGGGCAAAGTCCAACAGCAGGAACAAAATGCTCTTAGAGGCCAGCGGAGATAGGAATGTACAAGCGTCGTGCCATACATATACCGTAGATCAGTAAGAAAACGACTTAATGCGGACAACGCAACCATTACGTATGCTCCAGACTAGAGTAGCGGCGATGTGTGGTGGTTCTAGAATGTTGTAAGGTTGGTCGTCGGCTGCACTCGTGGGGATGACGTCCCGACGTCGGCTAGGATCAGGTTTATGGACTTGTCTCGTTTCACGACCACATGCGGAGACAGCCGCCAGCTTGCATGAACGATTGGAATGGCCGAACCGCACACGAAACACGTGCAATTGCGATGGACGTTTTTCTTTTGCAGATCTGAGTTGTAGACATTCACGGGGTGGTGGAAGGGCCGGTCCGTGACCCCTTTCGCTCGCTGGGCCCATGCAAGGATCGGCGGTTATCGGCCAGGAACAGGCTAGCGCGGCGTTGGTTAGGCCAATCTTGTGTCTTGTCAGTTGTTTCAGAGCGTGGCAGGGGGGCGGAAGCGCGATGTGACCAAGAAACCAGCCCCAAAATAATTCAACACTGCGACCTGCACTGCGACCACATCTCACCACTCGCCTTGCCGCCAATACACGCTCACGACCCCCTCTCCCTCTCAGCTGCGCCCCGTGTTGTTCTTCACGACCAGACACGTCCGCTCCTTCCGCTCCGGCTTCACAGCGTTTGCATGTGCGTGAAACAGCCGCGCCCGCACTCGGCACCACCACCTCCGCAGCACCAGTCGCTCCTTCCCTTTGAAACGAATTTCTTCCGCACACAGTAAACTCCGCTGGCCGAGGACACTCCCTCTCGCACACGACGTTTCTTTGCCTTGCGACGACGCCCTTTGCGCCCCAGCCTCACGTGCACGCCGTCCCTCGCATCGATTGCGCCTCGGCTGGCTTGGCACAGCTGGACACTGTGAGCGTAGAGTGGACCCAATTGCACAGGACATGAGCTAGGATGACGCGACCACATATTATCAGAGCAGGTGCGATTACCTGTGAATGTTGCGCATCTAGACTCGAGGTTGCTGACACATGCTAGACACGCTCGACCTGCAGGACAAATCATCACCCACCGCCCAAGACCACTCATCCCAGCCCGAACACCCCGCCCCACTCGGGATTGGGCCCGCCGCACCCCATCAGCAAGCCTCGCTGCGCCACGTAGAAGAGGAGCGCGACGCCGAGGAGGCAAAATTGCAGAATGCGTGGAGCAATGCTGGCACCGACCTCAGGGACGACCCCGGTTCCGATGACGAGCGCACAGTCGTGAATCACAAGGAAAATCAGCAAGATGAGCAGGCTATCAGGCTGAATGGCGGGGCCGGCGACGGCGACGATTCTGACATGCAGGACGCTGATGTGGAGGAGGACATGGACGACGACATGATGGACAAAATCTCGAGTTCGCCTTCGATTGACGATGGTGGGTATTCTTTACCTCTCCCCCCGGCATGGCCGAAGCGGGCGCAGTCTCTGACCCCAGAGTCTTCGCCAATGCACTCGGCCGTCGCCTCTTCCTCGCCCTTTACCACCACCCCTATCCATTTCCCCATCTCAGTCGCGAGCGCTCGAAGACCACTCGACGTCCCAGCACAAGACGACACGCCTGTATTTCGATTCTCATTTTCGTCAACATCGATCCCTATTTCTTTACGATTCTCTCAGCAAAACAATTTCAAGTCAACGGAGCATCATCGTGGTGAGTATGCCTGGCCCAGGACCGCTCCCGAACTGGATGGCATTTCCGACTCTGGACTGGATCCCATGAGCCCGAGGTCGAAACAGCGTAGGTTGATCGAGCGCAGACTTAGGATTATGCGTGAAGACTCAGACATGTCGCTGATATCGGATCTGGACGAGGACGAAGCCAACAACATGTTGCGACCATTGAGGCTACCGACAAACCTGAGCAAATCACCAGATGCGCCCGAGGACCCTCATCTGACACCCGCGTCCCCGCCCCGGACTACCAACGGCACACCACCGCCCAAGCCCGTGCGCCCAGTCGAGGACGATGATTCTTGGACTACCGACAGCAATGCCGATTCCTGGGACGAGGACATGGACAAAGATGATGATGCATCCAACGACGTTATTTTCTCAGACGACTCACGTTTCATCGATTCCGGCTGGGGAGGCGAATGCTTACGAGAAACAGAGGACATTGATTTCGAATTCGTTTACGCACTCCACACATTTGTTGCCACCGTAGAAGGTCAGGCAAATGCGACAAAGGGCGACACCATGGTTTTGCTAGATGACAGCAACAGCTACTGGTGGCTTGTCCGTGTTGTCAAAGACAGCAGTATTGGTGGGTGTCTGTTTGCTGCATGTATGCTATTTGCTAATGAAATGTAGGATATCTGCCCGCCGAGCACATCGAAACTCCCACAGAACGATTGGCAAGATTGAATAAGCACAGAAACATCGACCTTTCAGCGACGATGCTTGGCGACACGGCAGAGAAGTCGAAGAATCCGCTCAAAAAGGCCATGCGAAGGCGAAATGCTAAGACCGTTCAATTCGCACCACCTACGTATGTCGAAGCATCCGACTACGATTACTCCTCAGATGAAGATGGTGGTGAGCTTTTCGGTGGACCGGACCCGAAGCAAGCGCAGCAGCAGCAACAACAGCAGCAGCAGGACGCCCAAAAGGCCGAGACAGAAACCCAAGAAGATCTACAGGTGCAGCCACTCAAGGTTGGAGGGGCGAAGAAGGATGGGAAGAACGAAGGAGATGCTCGTGTCTCAGGAGAAGAAGCCGCAAACGGAGACGACAAGCAACGGGGAAGCGATGACGTTGACCGGCCATTGGATCCCAAAGTCTCCAGAAACGGTACTCTGCGAAACACAGACTCGTTCTTCAAGGATGAGAACACTGAAACCCGGAAAATCACCCTCACACCCAATCTACTCCGCGACGATTCCAGCACATCCACCACAGGATCGCGCGAACGAGGACCGAGTCTTGAAAGCTTGGAGAAGAACGGCTTTGCTGACAAGGTCAAAGACGACAAGAAGAAGAAAGAGAAGAAGGCAGGCATGCTCAGTGGGCTGTTCAAGCGCAAGGACAAGAAGGTTAAGCAGGACTCTATGGATAGCGACATTGACAGCAAGGAAGAATTGGATCGAGGCTCACCACAACCTAAGCCCTCAGAGGAATCCGCAGAGCGCTCATCTGCTGAACAGCTTGGACCACAGAGATCAACCAGCAAAGGCAAGCTGCAGAAAGCCCGCAGTCGCGATGATTCACCACAGAAAACAAAGGGAATCTTGAAAACTGACAGTCCTACAGAAGCTGTGTCACAACCGACGGCTTCGCCAGACGCACTTGACAGCAAGCCAACAGCACAGCAGCCCTCTACCATGCGTATGGTTCCATCTGAGCAAGAAGATGAATCTTCTGCTGAGGTCAAAATCACAACTTCCAAGAATCCTTTTCGGTCACAACCCAAACAGGAAGTGGAGCCAAAGCCAGAACGCGTTACCAAGGCAAAGCAACGCATGCAACTGGATGATTTTGACACGAGCGATGAGGAAGACGATCCATTTGCGGATCCGGATGCGCAGACCAAATCAGTACAGCCAGAATCCGCAGACGCTACTGGACGATTATCCGAATCTCCAGTTCAAATTTCAGCAGCAGATGCACAACCCACAACCAAAGCGCAAACTCAGGAGAAGGAAAGGGAAGCAGACTCGCAACAACCTCCAGGACTTGCGCACGACAACTCGAGCCAAGAGACCAGCTCGCCTGTATCAACACCTACACCCGACGACAGCCCCATGAAGACCATACCAGAAAATACGACATTGATCATTCCGCGCTCCGAACGCACCGGCTCCCCCACACTGCTGTCCCCCACAACTGCCACTCCAGGTCCACCGCCTTCACGACCCGCACCCACGCCAACGAAGGCCGATCGCGACGTGCAACCCTCTCCTCCCACCTCGTCCGAAAGCAGCCAGCTCCCCGCGTGGTCGGATGCTGCACTCCGCGCCTATCTCGACGACGGCAGCGACGTGCGCGACATGCTGCTTGTTGTCAGTGACACCACTGGCGTTGTACCCGTCGGCCGCGACCATCCCATCATGAGCACGCTCTTCGTCGAGGAGAGTAAGAGAGTGCAGGGCATGAGCACTGAACTCGACCGCTTGCTCAGCGGACTCATGGAGAAGCGAATGAAGCGCAACGGCAGTGCGGCTAGCAGTAAAGCCAGCACCGGAAGAAGTGGGAGTGGGTTGAGATAATGAGATCCGAACGGAGGTTACTTTCTTGTTGCATATACCCTAGGGTTCTTCTTTTCCCTTCTGGCGTTATATTCATGCTTTATGCAATGCAAAACGCGGCATGATAGTGCTTGGGTTCTTGGCGGATTATTTTCTTCAAATCATTTGCTTTTGTGAGCATATTTTTGCAGTCCATGCTGGCGTTTTCAGTCTTTTCTCGCCAACTTCGCACATTCGCTACGTAATACCCCCGGTTTACTTTCTTCTTTCTTGATATGTTTTATATGCGCGCCACTGGGTTGGGTGGGAGTTTTGTGTACATGCATGTGTATGTGTATTCTAGCAATGAACAGTGTGGCATATCATCATCGACGCTTTCTGGCACACAGCATTGCTAATATCCAGCGAAACAATGGGTGTGTAAATCCTTCTCGAATGCCCCTTTCTTGCCCTTATCTATCTTCCACCTTCAAAGCGCCTTTCGTGTCCGAAACTACATTCCACTGCCCTTGGAAGCTATCAGTGCTGCTCTCGAGTATTGTTGCGCATTACATGTATCTGCTGCGCGTGTAGTCTTGGAAATTGTGGGACGATAGTGGCGGGGGGATATTGTTGGTCGACTGGAAGCCGCAGTAAGTACCCCAAAACGCTTGCATCTAAACATCCCATTGCACATCGATGATCTGCAACTGCGATCCTTCCGGCTGCACAACACTCCTGATAACAAATCGCCTATCCGCCTCCTTCAACAACCCCGTCCAATCCTCAACAGTCCGCTCTTTCGCATTAAAACACGCTTTCATGACCAAATCATACGCCCGCACCGTGCGGTCCTTGTACGGACTCAACACGCCCCCAGGCGGCACTACATGGTCGTTGATAACCACCCTCGCCCCCTTCTTCAGCGCCGGAACCAAATTCCTCAATATCTTCACGCAGTACTTATCCCCCCAGTTATGAAAGATCATGCGGAACAAATACACATCAGCGTTCTTAACCGGCTGCTCCGTGAAGAAGTCGTACGCCTGGAATTCCACACGCTCAATGCCTTGCCGTGCGCCCGCGATAACTTCGGGCAGGTCTTGCACCACACACGTCACGTCTGGATGCCGCTTGGCTACTTCGAGCATGACTGCGCCGTGGGAACCGCCCACATCAACCACCATCCTGTGTGCTTTCCAGTCATAGTTATCCACGAGAAGCGCCGTGTGCATCGCCGGACTCGCCTGGAAGAAACTCATCGCATCGGCGAAGCGCTTAGCCTTTGCGCCCGTCTGGTCCGTCCCCAGATCCTCGAAGAAGGAGAGCTTGGTTTTGCGCGACAGGCTGTAGGCGGATTCCTGCGGCTCTTGCGAGCCGGGATGATGCGCCATGGCGGACATGATAAATGGGCCTGATGACCACATGTTTTCGCAGGTCTCTTCTACCCATTCGCGCAGCAAAGGGACATTTGCGATTGCGTTACTCATGCCGGAATGCGAAATGATGCCGGGTGAGGGCTCGAGGAAAAGACGGCTTGCAATGGCGTGGCGGACGAGGCGTGTACAGTCTTCGTTGTTGAGACCGGATGCTTGTGCGAGTTTGGGAATGGTGGTTGTTTCTGAGACTGGGAATATGTTGGCTATTTTGAATTTGGCCATGGCGTGTAAGCTGGTTAGGCTTGTGGGCTTTTCAAGTCAGCTGATTAGCATGTATTGTAGAGAATACCACTTACTGTGTGGATGAGCTCATGAACGATCTTGGGCATGGGTCCGAGGAGCAGAACTTGCAGCTCATCCATGGCCTCAAGGGAGGCTTCCTTCGCGGCTACAATTTCAGGAGGGAGCGGAAGATCTGGTGGCGTGGTAGCTTCAAGCGAAGGCGAAGGGAGGCCATTTTCTGTAAAGTATTTGTCGATAATGCGTGTGTTCTGCTCGATTGAAGAAGACAAAGTGACGATTCTGCTTGGTGAAGACATGTTGGCTCACTGTGCAAATACCTATGGTAGGCACGGCTATGTATTGCTTCAGACTTTACTGTAGGTAGAAGAGATACGACTGCCTTTGGGATTCTATTAAAAGCCAAGCGGGGTAGAGTGTAGTAGTTACCACGCTTCAATGAGGTCGTTCCAAGCTTGGTTTAGTGGCATGGCCGATCAATAGCCTCATATGGAAGGGCGCTAAACTGATCGACCACCGCCATGCACGTCAGCAGCATCTTAAAGTCCCCGGTCACCATAAGCGATCCACGCTGCATGTCGGACTGCGATGAAAACAAGCAAAGTTATCTTCCTCAAGCGCTAATGTTACACCACGATGCGGCTAAGCGCGGGGTCCGATATTTGCAACTCCGACCCAATTGTTGTGGCTCTTTTGGGCTTCGAATCTGGGGTAGACGATCGATGCAGGTCACATGAGGCTTGCGATGGCAAGGGAGACGTTAAGTACAAGATTATTGCAGCATACCTTGGTCTCGAGCCACACTTACTCTTCGAAATCTACACGTATCTCTAGCACCATTCACGCTCTTTGCGTATCTGTCTAAGTCGACCATTTACCATGTCTGCTCCGGTCCTACCTCCACCCCCTACTGAAGGAGATGTCAATTTCGGGCAACAGCTCAACAGCATAATTTGGGTGTTTACTGGCGTCACCACACTCGTGTTTGTCTGCCGGCTGTACGCTCGAAAGTTCCTTACGAGGAATCTAGAGTGGGACGATGGTATTCTAGGCCTCTCAATGGTACGTACACAATAGCATAAATTCATTTACAGCATTAGCTGACTTTTCAGGTGTTGTTATACATACAATGCGCCTTCGTGTCGATCGCAGTCAGTCACGGCCTAGGACGCCACATGTACTACCTCGTCTCAAATCCTGACAAGATATCCAACGTTGTCAAGTGGCAGCTGTATTCTGAACCGCTAGGCATTCTCGGCACGACAATACCCAAAATTGCCGTCACGATATTATTGATCAAGCTGCTGAGCCCGTCAAAGATAGCAGTGGCATACTTGTGGACGATAAACATCGTGCTGAATGCAGTTTCCATCGTCTGTATCATCACATCCTTCGTCCAATGCACGCCTACCTCTACATACTGGGCGAAGAAAGGCGGTAAATGCTGGGATCCAACCATCGTCGCAAACCTAGCCATAACCCAAGGTACCCTCTCAGCTTTCACAGACTTCAACCTCGCGCTCTTCCCAATATCCGTCATCTGGAGTCTTCAAATGCCATGGACGCGAAAAGCAGCTGTATGTACCCTCATGGGCTTCGGCTGCCTAGCGGGCGTTGCAGCCATCATCCGCACCAGCAAGCTTGCGAAGCTAGCGCAGCAGACTGACTTCACGCACTCCATCTGGACACTCGTACTCTGGGTCGCGGTCGAATGCTGCGTCATCATCGCATGTGCGTGTATTCCTAGCATACGTCCGATTTTCCGTAAGCTCTCCGACAAGTCGTTTGGGTCTACCTTCCCATCGCTATTCAGCAGGCGTAGTCGCGAGTCGACAGGAGGAAAGTCGTACATTCTCGGCTTTTCGCCTCATGGTAGCTTCCAGAGTGGGAAGATGGGCCGTGAAGCAAAGATATCGGCACGGACGTCAGATGATGGTAGCGATATTAGCTTCAAGAAGGAGGCTGGTATTAGGGAGACGACAAATGTGGAAGTAAGGCATAGCGACTACAGTGGTTTGGAGAGGGTTTGAATGAGTTTTCGTGATATTCCAAGCTCAGAGTTGCGGTAATGAACAATAGATTTCCTAGGGTATAGCATTTATCGGCGAAGCATTGTGGTGGTAAGCTATCACTATCTACATGGCGTTACTGGGCATGATCATAGAATTGATACTGTATCTGAAATTCACGCAACATACGTGCATTATCCTGAAAGTGCCAAGTTCAAGACATTTCAGAACGCATAGTACACGTGTTGACATGCAGCATGTTTAACTTGAGTATCTTCCAAGTTTCTATCAGCCGCATTAGATTCTACAAAGACTTCTGAATAAGTCACTCATCGTGGTGTTTTGACAGGGCCGATGGCTGTTCCTAAAGCCTCAATATTCAAGTATGTAAGTTGGAGACTATTCTTCATGCTGCCATGTATCTATGGTTTCCAACAATTTTTTGTAATCCACGCACTTCCTTGTCGTCCCGAATCCGCCCACTCCGCCTTTCTCATCCTTTTCCTCCAGCGTCTGATCAGCCGCGCACATCAAGCTCTGGCGTAAAAAATCAACACAGTGCCTGATATGCGACGGAGAAGTCATCATTGAGAAATATCTATCCGAAAATTTTCTCCCTTCAATCGCGGCATCGCGTAATTGCCAGTAAGCATGTCTAATTCCGTCCTAGAAGCACATGAGCAAGAGCAACATGGCAAAAATTTGAGGTACCTACTTACAAGACAATGCAGCTGATGAAACACAGATAAAGTGCTTCTTTCTGGTATCTCGGGCGCATGCGTGAAGAAGCCTCCGCGCGCAGGAAACAGAGTCTGCCATGCAGCATTCGTACTGTTGCTTGGAGGATACGAGAAGTCTCGATCATATACGAACTTTGCCGTGACAGAAGACACTGGGATCAAAGAAGTTGGTGTCGAACTCCATCGGCCAATGAATACTCCGATACAGAGTGTGAGCGCAAAGGTGCATGTCAACAAGATGGCACGGACTGCAGACCGATAGGGAGATGAGGGGCGCCGCGAGCCATCTTGGTCTATGATTGAGTATCTTTTTGTTTGAGGCATGATAGGAAGCTTCAAGGTTGTGGATGTAGAGCTTAAATCGTTACGATTTCAGCAATTTGGATGCATGGATTCTCCGGACAACGCGACATGGGTGAATGTGCGATGGTCACATGACGAATGACCTACATAATGATACGCAAGACACTGCTTCGGTATCCGAATACATGACAGTTGAACGACCGGGCACCAGCCATGAGATGTTGCCGGAGTTCCACATTAGTGTCGGTGTATCGTGGAGCTACGATAGCGTGACGTAGCGCGGGAATTATTTCTTAGCTTGACGTCTGCAGTGATCGACGTCGCGCCTAATCGGAGTAAACGTACGCGACCTGTTTGTCAGGGCAGAACTTAGCTCCAAGCAATCGTGCAGTGAGCGTAGCATGCTTCCTGAGTCGACTTGCACTGAACTCTTCCGTCAATCTTTGTTTTGAGAAGTACTGGAACCATGCCTTTCTGGAGCCACAGAATTTCGCGTTACTTGGCTGTTGATAGCGATCCGGAGGAAGAAGACCCGCAATTACGACTGAAATGTCCTGCTGTCAGTCGCCACGCTTTGATCGCTTTCATCCTCATCTCTCAAATATTGGTGTTAGTCAGCAGCAATCTTGCAGCTTACACCTTGGGGAGAACACAACTATTAAAAAGCTTGAAATCAGCTCGACAAATGATAAAATCTGAGAGGATTGGTGGACCTCAAGGTGCGTCCGCAGATTGTCACCATATAATTCTCCTTTACTAACACAGAGCAGTCCGCACACAACCAACACTTTTGGAGTTCAATCAAACATACGCCGAGAGACCCTCTCCATCCACAGATGCCGCGTGGGAAACCATATTCCCTCCCCACGGCGGCTTCTTCAAGGACACCGAGATCGCACCAACTGGCGCAAGTCTCGCTGTATACCATCAACTACATTGCTTGGTAATGCCGACTAGCCAAAATGCCTGAAATGATATACTAACAGCTTCTAGGACGCCATCAGACACGCGTATTACGTCTTGTTCGACGCAGTCCAAGGCGGCTACAACGTCACCATGTCCGAGCTTGAGGACTACAGCACAGACTGGCACACGCGTCATTGCATAGATTTTCTGCGGCAAATGCTGATGTGTAATGCTGACTTGCATCTGGAGCCTGTCGATCCGAAATTGGGCGGCATTACAGGGTTTGGAGATGGAAGAGAGCATCAGTGTGTCGTTTGGGACGATGTTATGGAGTGGAGCATCGCGCAGCAGACTCAAGACATATAGTAACGTAGTTCGATAACGTCACTCATTATGAACTTTCGCGACCTAAATTCTCATGGAAGGTCGTAAGTGCTTACTGGCCATGAATTCAAATGATGCTGCGATTAAATCTACGCTCGCTTACAGTATTGACCAACTAATGGTGCGTCACGTGTGTGTATAACCTTATTTATTACATTTTATTCATGACTATCTCGCAGTAGTCTCCTCTAGGTGTGGATTCACCAATTCATCAACCTCTTCGTAGCTTACAACCCGTGGCTTCACACCTTCCATGAAGTAGTCCCAATCAACACACTGTCTCTCAAACCTTCTTACATCCAGCACCGGCTTAGGGTCGGAATGAGTCCACACAAATGTTGTGAAAGAGGTGTCTGGGCTGCACATCACAGCTTGTCTTAACTGCTCGATACAATGATCTATGCATGCTGTTAGCATCCGAATTTTATGGAAGAATTCTGGATGCCTACTAATGTGCACTTCCATATCTCTTGCATCGGGTTCAGTTTGATTTGGATAGTAATGCTCACGGTAGTTCATCTTACGAATCATCTTCTGCCAAGTATCAGCAATCCAAAATCGACAAAGTATTTGGTGGAGAGTTCGTACCAAGCAGTGAAGTTGATGGAAGACGTTCAGCCAGACCAAGTTGCTGCCACTTCGCGGTAAGGAAACAGACTCCTTGCGATTCCCGTTCTTGTCCAATTCGTTTTGTGAGACTCGGACACTGATGCTGGACATGAGTTCATGCCAGGCGTTGTCGATATTTTGTGAGGGTCTACCGGCAAATGGAGACATGCCGGCTGTGATGGTCTTGTTGGCGTGATAACGGATGTTGGGATTGCTCAGAGCTGTAGTTTAATCAATCCTTGCTCTCATAATAAGAGTCGTTTAATTACAATTATTCAGGTGAGCCGGTGGAAATCGCATTATGTTTGCTATAAGTGTTACAAGCAGGGTGTATGCTAAGAGAAACGTGAGACTAAGCAGAGACTTCGTTCGCGTCGAAGCATTCTGCCACCGGTCTTGTAAGATTGGGGGTTGCTGTAGATCGCTGGCTCCCTCCACACGGTTTTCTTTGAGAAAGGGTGAAGTCTCTGACTCAGAGCACATTATTGTTGTCGCAGTGAGTGCAAGCAGTGCGCAAGGAATTGAGGATTGAACTGAGTTGTTATTGTATGTAGCTATGAGCAATCTATATAGTAAATCAGAGATTGTGTGTTCTGCGCAGTAAACAGAGAGGTTGGGGACTGTGTGGTACAGCGGTGGAGACATGAAACTGTTGCTACGTGGTACAAGGAAAAGGAAGTACTCCAGAACCGCGACAATTGTCGACATGTTGCTCTGGGTTGAAGCAATGCAAAAGACTGTGGGATGATGGGAGACTACAGGACGATGATTCGGTCGCACGCTGAGTATCATATTCAACCTTGAGCATCATAATATCTGCACTAGTGACCTGCAAATTCGTGATCCGAAAAGTGTGGGTCTCGGGATTCAATCATATGGTCAGCCGCTTATGGCGAGACTGTTGATCCGTTTCCTTGTTCGTGTTGAAAAATAACCCGAGAAGTTTTATCGAGCTGTGCAGGCCTGAACTACGACCTCCGAAGTGTAAGCTCTTCTCAAGACTTAATAAAGTAGCGCGACTGCCTCTAGGGCTCTCTGGCAATTTCAATACATTCAAAGTCCAGTCTTGAATTTCACCCCGCAAGCCTTTCTTCCCAACCAATATGCGCGTTGCCATTACTATCATCGCACTGTTTGCTGTAGCAGCATGGACTGCGCCTGTCACACGTAAGTGAAATTTCCTCACGTCGACACTCGCCATTAACACATCCAGACACCAAATTTGCTCTCGTCTCAAGACAGGACAATGATGAGCAGATCCGATACCCAGACCGCGACGAAGATATTCGATATCCGGATGCGGGGCTGTATGCGGAGTCGGGCTGAGCTAGTGGAATCGTATCTCCAGGAGTTGAAGGCAACGAGTCATCTAAATAGAATATGTTTTTGCACATTGCCAAAAACTATCACCAATCTCAATGCTCATGTCAATGCTCATGTACTTATCTGTGTATTAAGATCTCTCTCTACCAAGTGGCTAGTGCATTCACCGTACTGGTTTCCTTCATGCACCCTCATCGCACGGATTGAATGTTGCAAAGTGAAATCACTATCTTCCAAGCATGGAGACCTACCACGGGGTTTCCGAAAGATGCGCGAAAGATCTACACCAGGAAGAAGTCGATCCGGGGTAAAATTGGCGAGAGTGATGCAGCTAACATTTTAGTGTTGGGATCGGCTTTCACGCTTGCCATGTGTGGAGATCGACAGGCACTACTCGGGGAGTTACCACAAGCGTCATGCAACGTGCTCCCCGCCAACCGCGCATTTCAACTTGATACATGATATTACAGTAGCTATCTTCGGCGTCTCATATCGGTGTTCTTCGGATGTAAACAAGTCTTTCCGTCCACATTCCCGACGATCATCGCACGAGCTTTGAAACTGTCCGACTCGCAGGAAGTGACGCAAGAAGAGTAGATTGCGTCACCAGTCCTAACGATAATTCGTGATCGATGAAAAGTCACCCTAGAGTGTTTCGCAACCTTAAAGCTGATCTTGCGACACTTTGATACTGAGGATTAGCATTCAATGATATAATGAAGAATGTTAGGAGCAACCATGTCTTCCTCCCAGATTCAGACTTTGGCCACATCGATCGCATACAACACGACCATTTACAATCACTACCTTATATCGAATAATCTGCCCACACCTTCGCATCACACAAAGCCCAGCGACGCGCCAACAACACTACCACGAGAAATCGAAAACGCACGGCAAAATGCTGCTGAAGCATCACATGAACTGCACGATCTCCTCAGCGGATCGACCGGCCATGTCATGAATGCTGCACAACGAAGTACCCGCATGATGACGCTACATTTCATTCACACATACAAGATTGGCTATGCGCTGAAATGGGGTGAGCGAACCACATTTGCGGATATTGCACAGCAAACCAATCTCGACATCGGGGACACGCGGCGCATGATCCGCCTTGCCATGACTGAGCACTTCTTTACCGAGCCTGAGAATGGGGTGATAAAGCATACCGCAGAGTCATATGAGATTGCTCGGAATCCGCTGTTGTCGGCATGGGTGGGGTTGACAACGCAGGAGAATTGGCCGCCGATGCTGAAGCTTGCGGAGACTCTTCGGAAACATCCTGGGTCAGAAGAGCCTCTGGAATCGGTAAGTTGCAATGCTATGAAGTATGGCGGATAGTACTGACGGCAAATAGGCTTTTGCTATTGCGCATAACATTCATGATGATGCTTTTAAGCTGTGGGAGAAGGATCCAGCTAGGATAGCCCAATTCTCCAATGCAATGGCATTTCTACATGCTAGTTCTGGCTTTCAGGCTTCAGAGGTGCTCTTATCTCTTCCATCTCCAACCCCAACCACCCCCGTTTTTGTCGACGTTGGGGGCTCGACCGGGCACGTGTCTATTCAAATCGCACGTTCGAACCCAGAGTGGAAGTTCATCGTCCAGGACTTGCCCGAAACCGTTACCTTGGCCAAGACACAAGTGCCAGAAGACGTCAGAGATCGAATCTCGTTCGAGGTCCACGATTTCTGGACGGAGCAGCCAGTGCGTGGAGCCGACGTTTACTTCTTTAAGACCATTTTCCACGACTGGAGCGACACGTATTCAGCAAAGATACTTCGTGAATTGATACCAGCATTGAGAGCCGGCGCGAGAATTATCATCGCAGATGTATGCATTCCACCAAGAGGTGCGGTAAGTTTGTACAAAGAGCAGTGGATGAGGTAAAGCTTTACCCTATTATGCATCGATTACACGCGGTTACTGATAGATAGCAGAGGTCTTGATCTTGTCATGAAGTGCTTCACGAATGCAAAGGAGCGTCATTTCGAGGAATGGGCAGCGCTGTTTGCGATGGCTGACCCGCGCTTCAAGTTCTTGGGCGTGCGGACGCCACAAGGAAGTAAGGCTTCATTTATAGAAGCCGAATGGCGCCCATTAGAGAAGAAATGTAGCGTTAGAAGCGATGAAGCTCAGGCTGGCAGCGCAGCGCAAGGACTCACTCGAATGCCTGGTGTTGGAGGTGCCAGAACGGACGTGATGCAGGTGACGGCTTAGATACACATCGATCAGAGTTTATACATTTTATGGATGCCATCGGCAATATTCATCAGCACGAACTTGATCCCAACCTTCAGATCGAGGGTACAGCGTGCTTGTATAGTGACAATAGGGCATATGTGCAATTTTCGCTAGGCGTAGCGCGGCCAAACGCATGGATCAGCCATCAGAAGGCGAGGCTAACAGAGTGGCTGAGAATATATAAGTTAAACATGCCACCCTCTTACCTGAATTTCCTCTACCTCAAGTCAAAAATGTTTTTGATCTTTGCACTTTGCCTCGGCGCCCTCTCGCATATTGCTTATTTTGCGCATGGCGAACATCACATGTATGGAATGCTTTACCTTCATATACTCGCCTGCGTTCTTCTTGTCATTACATTGGTGCTTTGGCTACTGCAAGGACAAGCCTTTGCAACCAGCCTGTATACCTCTGCCACAATTGAATCACAATTTCTCGCCGGTCTCTTCTCAAGCATTGTAGCTTATCGACTTTCACCGACCCATCAACTGCACGCATACTCGGGACCGTTGAGTTGGCGCATCAGCAAATTAACCCACGCTTGGAGCAACCGCAACTTTGAGAATTTTCGAAATCTTTACGCAGTGCACGAAGAGTATGGAGATTATGTTAGGACTGGACCTTTGGAGCTCTCGATTATCGACCCAGAAGTTGTTACAGCGGTTCTCGGTCCGAAGTCCAGATGTACGCGCGCAGCTTGGTACGAGATGGCTCATCCAATCCGCGCCATTTTCCATACCCGATCGAAAGCAGAGCATGAGAAGAGAAGGAAGGTTTGGAGCTCGGGACTATCCTCAAGAGCTTTGAAAGCGTATCAGCCTCGAATTGAGTTCAACATCGCGAGCTTGGTGCAGCAAATCGAGAAGAAATGCGCCAAAAAGAAGACTACGAATGTGAGCCGATGGTTCAATTTCTTCTCATTCGATGTGATGGGAGACGTGGGATTTGGGCGAAATTTCGGGATGCTTGAAAGTGGAGAAAAGCTTGAGGTTCTTAAAAAGCTCGAGGATGGCCAAAAGGGACTTGGCGTATTTGGAGTTGTGCTGTGGCTGTTCATGATATTGACCCGGATACCATGGATACGAAAAGAGCATAATGTCTTTGTCAAGTGGTGTAAAAAGCAGATCATGGATCGAGGAGAAGTAAGTGACTCAGGCTAGGCACCGGTCTTTTGCTGATAAGGACAGTGTAAAGTTGCAGTACCAGATATCGCCGCTGCACTCATCGAAGACGAGAAATTTGCAGCCAACCCCGAGGATTCACGAAAATGGCTCGCTGGCGACAGTCGAATTCTCATTGTTGCCGGTAGTGATGCGGTGGCATCTTCGCTAGTTTTCGCATTCTATTATCTTGCCCAAGATCGTCGTCATCAAACTGCGATACGACATGAACTTGCAGGTCTGAGTGATGGAAGTGGCTGGGATGCTTCCGTGCTACAAATGCAAGCACCACACCTGAATGCCTTCATTGCAGAAGTACTCCGGCTATGGCCTCCGAATCCTTCTGGAGTGCTAAGGCAAACACCAAAGGAAGGTTTGAAGATTAACGACAGATTCATACCCGGCGATATTACCGTATGCACGCCATTCTGGGCGCTCCACAGATGTAAGACGCCCTGACGCACTATGTCCTTATATCGTTGTACTAACACATCTGAAACAAGCCTCAAGGTGCTTCGCGCAGCCAATTGACTTTCTTCCCGAAAGATGGAGTTCCCGCCCTGAACTTGTGTTGCGAAAGGATGCGTACATACCCTTCGGCAGCGGCGCCTACTCATGTATCGGGAAGCAGCTTGCGCTCATGGAGATGAGACTAACGATCGCTCAATTAGTGTCAAAGTTCAACGTCTCATTCGCACCGGGTGAAGATGGTCGGGCTTTGATGGAAGAGTCGAAAGACTGGTTCACGTGGGGTGTCGCTGACCTGAATCTCGTTTTCCGGAGGCGCGACTGTACATCACAAGCGTAGCCAATCACAAAAGCCCCGATCATCCGTCGGTCTAACTATATGGCACAGCCGGAGGACGCATTGATCATGTGATAAAGTTTATCGTGCTTCAGCATCGCGTGTTCCTCTTTTTGTCTTTCCCTCGACATCCTGCGCCATCTTCACCATGTCTTCACAAGTAACCCATCAAATTGTCATCGTCGGCGGTAACTTTGGCGGCATCAATCTCGCGCACTACCTCCTCCGCAAGACCTTCAAGACACTCAAAGCGCTGAACCCTCAGACCACATTTCAAATCAAACTGATCAGCCCCAACACACACTTCTACTTTAAGATTGCTGCGCCTCGAGCTCTCATCAACCCTAGCCTGATCCCTGAAGAGCAATACTTCAAGTCTATCGCCGAGGCTTTCAAGCAATATGACGCGTCAGTATTCAAGCACGTGCAAGGCAAGGCGACCAGCCTCGATCCGCAAAGCCGCACCATCTCTGTTGAATCGGACTCTGGCTCATCGCAGGTTAAGTACGATTCACTTGTCATTGCGAGCGGTACCACCTCAAGCTCACCACTATGGACCCTCAACGACACTCACGAGAACACCCGTGCCGCTCTCCAGGCATTACACCAAGATCTCCCCAAAGCCTCTACTGTCCTGATCGCCGGCGGCGGTGCAGTTGGTGTTGAGACTGCAGGCGAGGTCGCGACGGCATTCCCTAATGCCAAAGTAACACTCGCGACTTCTTCTAGTCGCGTACTTCCAAGAGAATCGGCCACTATGAGTGCAAAGGCAAAGTCTATCCTGGACGGCCTTAGTGTGATCGTAAAGACGGACACTTCGCTCTCGGATCCTATGGTAGATGACAAGGCGCGACCTGTCAAGTTCGCAGATGGCTCATCTGACTCTCCAGACGTCTTCATCAATGCGACTGGTGCCCGGAAGATGAACACGGATTGGCTGCCGTCTGAATGGGTTGCGTCTGACGGCAAAGTCGCAACGCACGACCCTTACTTCCGCGTCAAAGACTCTCAGGGTGTCTACGTGATCGGTGATGCCGCCTCGGGAAGCAACGGCTCCGCAATCGCTCTCGATGCAATGGTCCCTGTTGTTGCTTCAAGTATTGCAGTGGACTTTAGTGGTTCATCGGGTGGTAACGATGGACTTGTCGGCTGGTTGACTTCATTCATCAAGACGCCCGCACCTCGACAAACAGAGTACAAGCCCAACAACATGATCGTTGTTCCGATAGGTCCAAGTGGTGGCGTTGGTCAAGCGTTTGGTTGGAGTTTGCCCTCTTTCATAGTGAAGAAAGGAAAAGCAGAGAAGTATCTGATGGAACTTGTGGAACCGTTGATGAGTGGGAAGAAGTGGGCATGATGAAGGGTTGTGTCTGTCCAGCAGATGTATTGAGGCGTATTCTGAGGGCTCGAGACGCAAGTGGGGCAATAGGCGCCCAGAGGATGAACGACATTGTAATTACGATGGCTTGTTACATGGTCGTGAATGCTAGGGAATCGGGCAGAAAGAATTTCTAGCAAACAGTTTTACCATCAACATAGTACATGAACAGTTTAGAGCCTCTTTATTTCTGAGCCCGTTTCTAACAACCTTCCCGATCTACTGTTGCATCAATTTCCAGACATGGCTCCGACACAGACCGCCATGGAGCCTCTCCAGCAATCCATCTTCAACTATCTCTGGCCCCACCGCGCAAACCTAAAAAGCGACAGTCCAGACCAGACCATAATTGAGATCCTATCCAGTAAGTCGCGCATGTACAAAAGTAGTCGCATTGAAACAAATTTATAGTACCAGAGAACATCGCATTCCTCATGCGCCACAGTTGTCCAATTAACAGCAACACCGACATCCAAATCTCGATTCCAGTCAGAACCCATCGATTGTTGGCAAATCAATCCTCCTGTGTCCGAAAGACTGAGATTAAGGTTGCAATATATGGATACTGGCAAATCATCAACAAACATAAAAGTAGACAGCTGCTTCTCACGGTGACAAGCACCTTCGCGCAAGAGAGTGTCATCACGATGCTTGAGCATGCGGTTGATGATGGTATAGCCCGACTGTTCTGATTCTCCGAGAGAGAACTCTACGTTCACTTGATTCTGAACTTGCCAAACTTAGGCATGTTTTAACTATAATTCACGCTTGAAACTTGTACGGTCATAGAGATTGCTGGGAGGTGAACACATGTTCTATCTATACGCGCTGTACAGATACCCAACTATGATATCTTGAAAATAGCATTGAAGATATACAGGCCCAACTATGCGATGCAACGAACATGTCGTATTTTAGCCCCCCTCTCATCGAGCCTACAATTAGTGTTCAGTCAATTTTCCACAGAGGTTAACAGAAATTTATGCCCAAATTGTTAAGTAAACAGGTAGCCTCACTTCAGCTTGAGCAAACGCGCTAGCGCGATCTGTACCATAGTTAATGAGCCTCAGACTCTTTCACGCACGACTCCACACCCGCAACGCTAGCTCACTTGCTAACTACCGATTCGATCCCACTTTGCATCTGAATGTCCACGATCTCCACTACAACATCATCACCCCGGTCACTTCACACTACGCACCCATGGCGCCAACCCCTGCAGCACCCAACATGCTATCAACAAAAGTACCCACCCCGGTCCAAGCCGACCCACTCGAGCAGCGCATCCTAGACCTCCTCTTTCCCTACCGCGACGAATGCTTCGAGGACGAAGAGGAGTCTACTGAGCTCAAAGAGCGCGCTGCACTGATTCTCTGCGGCATGTTTCTCACTGACTTCACTGTCGCCCGCCCCACTAAGACTGACCCAGAAAACATCACCTTCCTCATCCGCCACCACCAGACGACCTATGGCAAGCATGTCGAGGCCAACGACGTCAATCTTGCGTCGCGCAACTGGTCGATCATGAAGCATGGAGCCGGCAGGATGGCGGGAGTTAGCATTTTCGTCAACGGTGGCACAGGGTTCACGCACACGGTCATTAGGGTGAACGTCAAGCCCGGTGAGAGCGTGGTGGAGTGTTTTGAGGCGCAGGTCAACCTGTGCTTGGAAGAGTTCTTTCCCGGCATTTGAAGCCCTTGAGAGCGCATTTATGTGACGATCGGCCTGAAGGAAGGCCTGAAGGTCAAATTACTTGAGTAGGCTTTAGAAAGAAAGGATGAGAAACTACTTTCTCATAATTAGTTTAGTTCGAAGAGGACGTGCACAATATTTGCAGCACCTGGTGGCCAAGAGCAGCAGTGAGCGGAGCGGAGCGGAGTCGGCATTGCCCGTTTGCCCATGGCGCACATTACATTAATAAGAAGATTTATGCGCAACACCTTCAAACATACAATTCCAATATTCAACTTCGAATTTCGAGCCCCAGCATGTCGGATCAAATCATTCCCAGGCCGCTCGAAGAACGCATCGTCGCACTCTTACTTGTCTTCCAAGAAACTTCCGCTGACGGTCACGATCACGAAGAATGCGAGGAAGACAGCTGTGGCGGGCTCGCATCTCAGGCTCTCGATATTCTGGCTCGTACGTTTGTGCTCACTCCAATCTCTCTAGACTATCACTCTAATACATCTTTACAGAAAATCTAGCCTTCCTCATTCGCAACAAAGACGACGCCTATGGCCGAGCTATCTATCCAGAGGACATCTTCGTTACCATGTTGAGCTGGGACAGCTATGTCAAGGGCATGGACGACGGCACGTTGGCGGTTCTGGTGCGCACGGACAAGACGACGAAGGTACTTCAACTGCGTGTGGAGCCGAAGGAGAAGGTGTTGGAGAAGTTGGCGAGGGAGGTGGACAAGATGCTTCTGAAGGCTATGCTGCTTGTTTGATGGCGACGTGTGGGTAGTCAATTCATGTCATGGTCTCAACCCTACAACCTGCGCTATCGCCTGGACCTGTGCATGATCTAGTGCTAGATCACTTCGAGCTTAGAAACACAATTTACACCTTCGGGATATCAAATGAATCCAAGATCATGACACTGTAGTGTGAGTAAAATTTACTAGGCTCTCTGCATCTCAATGCTCTGCCGTTCGTCATCATCAGCGCGATCCGAGTGAATGGCGAACGGTAGTGTCCTTGGCACATCAATTCTTCTACATGATTATGCTATACCCTATATCTACAACACCTCAGGCGACTCTTCCTACCATATCACCTAGCTCGCTACCGCCATGTCTGAACTAACCCCGCAAACTCTGGAGAGTCGCATCTCCGATTTGCTCACCGCATACCGAACTCCAAACCACGGCCGAACATACGACAAGGACTTCGCCAAGTTGACCCGTACGCGCCTGTGCAGGGTATACCTGAACCTCACCACTGACATCAATAAGAAAACATCGCCTACCTCATCCGCAAGCGCGAAGCAAACGCCAACCCAGACAACGTCTCGATTGTCAGCGCGGCCCGCATTGATACTAGGCGAGGCTATGCGCCGAGGGATATGCTTGCGGTACTATACCGTGGACGCGAGAAGATGCACAAAATTGCCGTGGTCCTGAAGCATGGTGATGATGACTGGATCGGACTGCTGACGGACGTGGTCAATGTGAAAGTGAAGATGGCACTGGAGAGCATGATGTAAGGGTGTCTTGTCAAAGAGGTCGTCATAGCTGGGACCGAGCTACCGTTGAGCTTTTGGGAACTGATGCGCAACGGGTTGTCGGGTGACTTTGTCTGGCTTCTAACACAATCTTGCCTTGTGCACTAGTACCCGTACGATATACAAAGTAGTTACGCAATGATTCAGAATGGTGTTGTCGAATCAAGGTTCAGCTCAGACATGGTTCATGAGACGTTGACGGCTGGCTGCAGCCCTGATACGGTGAGCAGAATGACTGACTCGTGGCGACCCGATCAAAAGCAAACACTTGCGATGAAAAAAAGGTCAAAAACTGAGATTCGGGTGCATAGAGCTGGAGACAGAGCGGGCGTGGTCAGCGACACGTGTGGAAAGTTCTTCGAGCTTTTGAAGACAGTGAATAAATGAATGAGTAGAAGTAGTGATGACATGACGGTAGTAATTAACAGGGATATCTGATGCTGGGAAATGCTAGCTTCTTCCATATATCGTCGCGTCAACAGCCCGGCGTAGACTCTCAAGGGCTTGTGTCTGATCATCTATCCAGCTGCCAGTTATTGAGACTGTCTCGTCGGTCTTCTCCACGTTTTCGTCATGCACGAGCGGAACAATAGTCAAGAGAGCACGATGGCGTACCTGCAACGTATCATGCTGGTATATTAAGTCGATGTTCTCGATTAGGATCCGCTTGGCAGCCACGGCGGCGTACATTTCCTTCATGACGAGAAAGTGTATGTTGCTGGCAATTGCGCGGCGCGTACTATTAGGCATGTCCGTGAAAGGATCGGTCCAGATCAGATTGTAGATGCGAGCGTGTATTCGGTCATACTTTCCTGTGAAGGAAGAAACGCGCGATGGATCCCGCTTGACAAAGAGCTGATCGACACGCGTGAGTTTTACGGGCTCTGTGAAAAAGTTTCTATTACCTGGCGGCAAGGGCGGAGATACCGGTACTGCCGTTGAGGGTGTGGATGTTTCATCCAATTTCCACATCGCGTGGAAATGAGTTGCTCGGGTTTTCTAGTAGGCTGAAGTTGGTAGGTAGGAGGAGGTGCAATGATGTGGTCCATATGAAGGGTCTAGTTTCTAACATTGGTGTATGCGTCTAGCAAGCCCCGTGAATCAATAGTGACACGCAGAAAGGTGAATCATTTGCTCCCCTGGAAGCAAACTTTGGGCGAATTTTCACAACGCAAATGCAGTTGATGTTGCGACAAGCCTGCACTATGTCGCTCAGTGACTTCTCGACCATTCGCTGTACCAGTCCAGACATTCCGCATTAGCGACGCTAGCGGACGTCTTCACATTCAAGCCGCATAGGATTTGCTTGACTGCACCTTCGACCCTGTTTTGGTCAGCGAAACTCGTACAAGCTTTCTGCGTTGATCGACATACTTCTTTCCATTAGTAGTGACAGGAATCTCAGGGCACTCATCAATCACAGCCGGAACATGTCTCGGGCTAAGACCCTGCTTGATGGTTGATTTGATCTTGTTGACGATTTCAGTGGTCAGCTCTTGACCATCGTTCATCTTCAAGAAGAGCACCACAGTCTCGTCGCTGTCGGTCTCCCTCCGTCTGCCGATGCACAAAGCGTCTGCAACCTCCTTTGCAAAGTGTTCAAGAACAACGTTGTAGATCTCCGCAGATCCAAATCGCACACCTGCAGGCTTCAGGATGCCATCGCTGCGACCGAGCATCCACAGGCCGCCAGTCTCCTTGCTGAATCTGATAAAGTCACCGTGATGCCAGATCGCCTGCTTCTTCTCGTTTTTGAACCTGTCGAAGTAGGAATGCTGGTACTTGGTTTCTCCCTCAGCACCCCAGAACGCCACAGGTTGGCAGATGAATGGCTTCTTGCAGACGAGGTCACCCGGCTCGCCAGTAGACGAAATATCAACACCAGTGTAGTCGTAGGCCGCAATGGCCATGCCAAGTCCAGGACCCTGAATCTCGCCTTCATATACCGGCAGCAAAGGGTTCGGTGCTCCAAAAAGGGAAATGATGTCAGTGCCTCCTGTGATGCTTCCTAGGTTGATCGTCGAAGGAAATGCGGAGTAAACGTATGAGAACGTTGAGGGTGCAAGGGGTGAACCTGTCGAGTATATGGCTTCCAAAGTCTGTAGATCAAGGCCCGCAGCAGCCGGATCGACCGACTTCTGCTCTAGCACGGAAAGGTACTTGGCAGAGGTGCCGAAGTGTGTGATTCCACACTCGTTGATTACGCGGTGCATCGCAAGTTCATCAGGCACGGAAGTACTAGAATCGTTTGGATCTAAATAGCGAAACGGCGAGCCATCATACAAGACAAGCGTCGCGCCGGATGCCAGTCCCGAGACGAGCCAGTGCCACATCATCCAGGTACATGTCGTGAAGTAGAAGAGACGCGACCGAGGAGTTATCGAACAGTGTATGATGTGTTCCTTCTTGTGTTGCAGAAGTGTACCGATTGCGCCATGGACTATGCACTTTGGCGCGCCAGTTGTGCCGCTCGAGTAGAGAATGTATACTGGATGATCGGCAGGCAGCCGCTTGAATGTCAGCTCTGGTGCAGTGGGTGGGGAAGTGAACGTCTTGTAGTCGTACGCCCTGCCGTTTGGTACGTGTATCGACATGATATCATATTCAACAGAAGCCACTGTGGAGAAGATTACGACCGCTTGGAGAGACGGTAGATCACGGGCGATCTCGTCGACCTTTGGAAGAACGGGATGACTTCTACCATTGTAGAAAGCTGCATTGTCCGCAAAGAGCAAGGTGGGCTCAATTTGGCGCAATCTCTCCAACACGGCATGAACGCCAGTATCAGGACTGACTGCTGTCCAAACACAGCCTAACGATGTTGCTGCGAGCATAGCGACCAGGGCATATGTGTGGTTGGCCACATAGCCTGCAACTCGATCGCCCTCTTCTAGGCCAAGAGCAATCATGCCCGCCTGACAAAGCCTAACTCTTTCCCGGAGCTCTTCCCATGTCACTGTCTCGCGCGTGGTTTCGGTCACGGCAATGATGGCGGGAGCCAGGGGGTCGACGTCTTGGGTGGGGAACAAGAGGTTCTCGGCAAAGTTCAGGCGCGCATTCTTGAAGAAGGCAGGTCGAGGAAACATGCAAGCGTCAGGGTCCACTGCCTGTTGTCATCAATATCTCGATATCTCCACGGATCCGCCATGACTGACTTGTGACGCGTCTCCCTCGGCCCTTACACCGACAAACTTCCACACACTCTGCCAGAATGCGTCGATATTGGCTATGCTCCATTTATGTAGCTCCTGGTAGGAAGCAAGCTGTATATTTTGGGATTGGTTTACTTCTTGCAAATATTTGTGCATGGGGGTGGACTTCGGATCGGAGTGCTTCCAGAGAAGCTTTGAGCCCGTGTGCGCGCCATTGGCCTCAGCAGAACCATCGGATGTATGTTCCATATCTTCTGCGAGAACTTATCAAAGTTCCGGTCTATGTGAAGAAAGTTTGACGTTATTGTGGTAGTGTTGGACGGCTATTCGAGGCTCGGAAGTTTTCACAACGATTTCGCGTGCCTCGGTTCCGCGACCCCCACGTTGCGCTAACGTTAACCCCACGGTTTTTGTTGGTGCAAAAGGCTCCCCGGACAGCATCGCATCAACTTCATCCACATCGGCATCACAAAGCTTCTATCAAAATCTGCTAGCCAGCCACCTATTATTACAGTTCATGATTTTGTGTGCATGGCTCCTTTATCTTCGACTTCGAGCTACGAAGCTGAGTCCCGGGTTGACTTACAAGATGAGAAACAGCAGCCACCGGAGAGACCGCGATTTTCTGATGAGTGATTACCCCAATCCCAAGCATGCAACTCATCAAATGGCCAACTCATGAGTCACTGAAGGCCATAGCCTTCTGCGAATGCTCGAAATGAGCACAATCCCCAGCCACTTTTACTCAGTCGTCCGAAGCAACCCTGCCTGAGGCGGGACTCAAGTCATTTTGCACGGTTGCTGCTGATCGACAGTGACACATTGATTAGAGAAGAGGCAACAACTAGGCAACGGTACGACCAAACGCCATTCTAGGGATCTCTAAGCCCCAGCTACGGGCGAGCCGAGTTCCAAAGCAGGGCTCAGGCAGTATGCTGTTGATTTGAGACACTAAGCGGCGTTTCCTTCACTTCTATGATGCGATTGATGAGCGCTAGTAGATCTACATCAGCAATTCAGTGCAGTCGCCCTCACTCATCCAGCCGCAGGATGAGAGCAGGGATCAATCCGCCCCTGCATCAACGACCACGTGGCAGCACGGGCAATATTTGCGTCATGAGTAGGCTCCACTTGCTACGAAGCGCTGCGGACAAGATCAACCTTGTACTCTACTTCGTAGGATGATTTCTTCCATGCTTTACATACTTCCAGGAAGCTTGGATAGCACGGACGACTCCCCGGCGGCGCTCGCTCAGCTAGAATGCGTTCACACACCACCTTTACGGGCTAGTTCCAGGCACGTTCGATGCAGGGACCCGTTTACGGACAACAACCCGGTCGAGCGTTGCGCGTGACTTCGGTCTGAAAGCCACCAACATTCTTCCCTACTGCGCTTCTATCAGATGAAGGACGCTTGGGCGGCATGCCACTACCTACGGCATCAAGTCAAGATCATCGAAGACAAGGCTGACAATGGTCTGAGCGTGCAGCCAGAGACCGAGACTAGCGGAGCGGTTGTAAGAACTAGCTCCTCTCATTTATCTTTTTCGTAAAGAGAAGCTGCGCACGTCCTCACACTGCCATCAAAAGCCACTTCACGGTCCCTGCACTAAGCCGTGCGTATACGGCGGTCTGCTACGGAATGCGGTCACCAATCGCATGGCGCTGCCTCAGAACTTCCCAAGGTAAGTATACGCTTGATAGAGATAGACCTTAGCTCGCCGCTGCGCACCATGAGGGCATTGCGCATATGCACAAAAAAGGGATAACGCCTTGATCAAGACACTAACGCTTCGTTTAGACAAATTGAATCAGCTCCAGCATGTCCGAGATCTGGTCCTTACGTATTCGAGTTATAACCTCGATCGCGTAACCTCCCCAGCCTGACGGTGGGCTCTTTGATCTTCATACCCCACTTGCAAGGCTGCGCCATTACCAAGGCCGCTAGCACGGTAATCGCGATACGTCAGCACGATCTTGAAGGCTGTCTTAGAAACTGCAAGCACGAGGCTGCAATGTTTTGGTGTCCAAAACAGCGGTGTAGCTTGTCAGCAATGTAAGCGCTGGCCACGAGGTCACCCAAGGTTGAATGTGTATCGCTCGGCATCCGGAACCAATACTTCTTTGGTCTTCTACACCACCAGGACCAAACTTTCGGGGTCGAAACAGGGGATTCAAGAAATTTGCAGACCCGTCGGGGAATCCCTGCCTGCTTCATCCACACACCACACGCACAACTCCTTCACCGACTTTGTCACTGCTTCTGTTCCGTCAAGTTGGGCCAACGCAAGCCATAGCTGGAAACAGTGCATACTTGCATCAACAAGGTGGAATCTCAACCAAACCAAGCATGCTGAGCGATACCGACCAAAGGGATCTGACAGGAGCGCTAACATGAAGGACTTCCAGCAATGGTGAATCGTGCCAAATGACAGCTCAGACACCATCACGATAGCCGCTGCTTCTTGAGGAAGCAATGCGTAATCAATCATATAACCCCCGTCTCGGGTGGATCGCTCTCGGTTCGCTTTATGTATGCGCAAAGACGCACTCCGTACTAATTGAGCTTTTGAAAATAGCGCCGCCTTTGAGTTGAGCTTCAGCGAAGCGCTCCAGGATGCCGCGAAAGGTTTCGATCGGTAGTTCCCCACTACACCACCCCCATCTCCCGGCTACCTGAGGTTCGGACGCACGTTTCATGCAGTCTACCTGCCAATCCTTCACTCAACGTTGCTGCATAAGTAATTACATACAGCAGTAGTCTTGTGGAATCGCCCGCACGTTTGACCGGTATGTCTAGTTGCTCGAGGTGGCCGTGCTCTTCACCGGTGTCCTGGTATGATCTAAAATGACGCACGCAGTGGCAGTCTCCAAGCGAGATGAGTCTCTTCGAGCTCGCTCCTTCACTTCAACATGCACGCTCCATCTCAGCTTTCGGCGATCAATATTGCTGGTAGCTGGGAATGCCGCAGTGTCGATCTCCCGGTCTCGAGATGGCTGAGCAATATTCACGGACAGTGTCGATGCGTTGGACAAGTCAATTTTTTACCTTGAGACTCCGTGATCCATATCCCGTGGAACTTGGTCACAGAGCCAGAGCGACGGCCACTTTACGGATATAGCCATTTTGTGGGACGTTACCGAACGAACGCTCTTCGGGTGCGGACATGTTGCACCGCAGACCCGCCCAGTCTGATGCGGGCTTCAGCCGGGGAAGCGGACCACATCCCTTTTCCTTCCATTCTGGGACTCCTTTGCATGACGTTCTACGGAACCCTGACCCTTCCTGAATCCGTCTTTCCAGTGCTAACAAGAGATACGCTACGCATGACCTGACGCCACAACTGCTTTTATCCGGTCGATCCTCTTGGTGTCCATGCTTCTGTGGCATCTGCACGAGTACTAGAGACTACCTTTCAATTTCAAAGCAGCCTTTCGGCCAAGTAGCCAACGCTTGACGATGGGCCACGGCACGATAACCAGGCCCGCACGTGGTACTTCCGGCTCGTCAACCATCCATGAACCCATGCACGCTGATGTATTTCAAGACAGCCTTAACATCTCTATTGCGTTATCTCGGTAGTTACCGTCTGTACCGTCCGCACACCGACTCCCGCGCTGGTGTTATGATCACTTACCGGCTTCCATGCGAGACGCATCCGCCACGCATCTCAAGAGGATCATCGACACAAAGACCTATCACAAACAGTCGCGCAATGTCCACGGTCATCTTGCGTCTTTCCGAACCCAGAGATGAGTGTCTCACTGCTTTTGATGCCCTAACGCGCGCCAGGTGGACCTCGAAATTGAGTGCCCAGCTCCGCATCACTGACAGGCCTCAGCGAATCAGCTGGGTAGCGTCCAACTAAGGATCTCGTCCCACAATATGTGGGAGAACCACAGTCCTGGGGTCTCGCCTGCATCCCCTGATTCCAGGTGCGACAATCGTCCCCACAAACTCCAAGCGACGTGAGGCCTATGGAGATTTGCCCTCGATTACTGGCCTTGCAGAAGCCTTGCCGCTCACTAGACAAGATGAGCCCTAGCGATACCGAGACGCCTACATGCAGGCCTTGCGTGCATGCCCTTCTCCCTTTCTCACTTCGGCCCTTTCCTCGATGATCATAGTGCATTATAGCGACCAGTCAATTCGAACACGACTTAGAAAAGCATGCATGGTGCAACTGACTCGACATATGTCAATTTCGAAATTATTGGGTATGGCTCCTGCGTAGAAAAATACCAGGTCGTTCTTCAAAACAGTGAATTGTGCTGAACTATAAATGCAGTTCGCCATGCTGTTTGAACTCAACATCTCATTCCTTCCAAATCCAAATTTTGTTTACCCCAACATGAGTGCCTCGAACCAGCCTTCTGGCCCGAACAGTCTGCGTGTAGAGCAGTCTGACTCTGCCGAGCAATGCGGCTCTGCGCCGTGTCCGACCGCTCCTCACCCCGTTCAGCCCTCCGGCTCGGGTACCCCCAGCCTACTGCAGTCAGGGCACCAACTCGCCCGCTGGCCGAAATCTCAGAATCAGTACATAGACCTACATTCCGTCGGCAGCTGGGCTTCAGGTGCTGATAGCATAGATCGTTCAAAGGAATTGGAAATGTGTATGGTATCGCGCTACATTTATAGATTTTCTGGTTAACACATGGTAGGATCATAGCCAGTCACAGAACGTCTTTTCAGAATGTGGAACAGTTCAAGGCGAGCCGCGCTTACTTGTTGCGCAGGCTATTCGATCGGCTGTGCTGCTGAAAGTCGAGAGTGCGCGAAAACATCAAGCTGTTGTATATCAACTCGTGCAAGGGCGCTTATGGGGATTATGACAGATAGTGCATTATCCTCAACCTGTATTTCCTCTCAATTACTTGTAATCATTTCCCCTAAAAGAGCATTGCTAGGCCGTATGACTTTGCAGCAAAACAACCATTTCTGCTCGCGTCTCCATAGCACACCAGGATCCACGAGTGATGCGGCAAGCACCAGCCAAACATATTGCACGAAATGGATGCATCATCGAGTTTCAGTAGATACTGCTGCCTGGCGCCCATTTGATGTGGATGCACGAGACTGGTCTTCGCGAGGCTGAGCCAGCCCCATGCAGCCTTGCGGCGTGGCTTCTCCTCGTCCTCCATCACTTCCCGGCTGCATGACAATCTGCCCCTTTCTTCTCCGACAATACCACAATTGTTCAAAAGCTGCAGGGTGCAGACCCTCGATCCTAAATATCGCATCACAAACCAGGGTTGGGTGAATCGCGTTCACTGTTTCAGCACTTTGTTCTACACGACGCGCCCGTTACCCTATATTCGCGACCACACATCAGTGCGTCGACCTATCAGGGTATACCATCGATCATCAGCGATTCTGTGTTTCTATCGCGATGATAGCGCCCAGTACGCCATACTATTGCAGAATTACTACTCATTCATAGGCTTTATAGCTTGCATGAACTGCCTGCTTATTGCCGGGGAGAACTTGACTTATTTAAGATACAATGGAGGCTCCACCGTGCGATACTGTAGCCGGAATTTATACGCGGGACAGATAAGTTTCGATTGTGGTAAGATTGCTAACGTGTGTCACTCTACACTGACGGTCTGCAGTGAAGCGTGTTGATTGCACAATCGTCCCTGATCCCGTGTCTTTTGCCCCTCGAACGGCCACAAATACCAGAACGCTATCCCACTGCCGCTCCTGGCCTCCAATCACCCAAGATGGCCACCCTGCTTCAGCCACTCCTCGCACATGTTTGTCCACTTGCTTACGGGCATCCCTACCGTGTCCAATGCAAAACCATGCGGCGCATCTGCAAACACATGCAGCTCCACTGAGGCACCCGTCTTCGTAATCCCCTCCGCAAGCCGATACGCGTTCACGACCGGGACCACCAGGTCATTTCCCGAATACACAATAAACGTAGGCGGCGCCGGTGATCTCAGTTGCACATCAGGCTGTACAATATCGTATAGTTGTTGCTTCTCAGGCGGCTCCAGGGGCTTCTTATCGGCAATGATCTGGCGTCCTTTGGCATTCGTTGAGATTGGTCCGTAGCCGATGATTGCGAAGTCGAGCTTGGGCAAAGACAAGTCTGAGTTCTCTTCGCTAGAAGCGCGTCGCTCTGTCCATATCGACGGATACTCGCAGGGAAGTGAAGCTGCGAGGTGACCACCTGAGCTTAAACCGCAAATTCCCACGCCTTCGCTGCCAAGACCCGAGTCTTTGATCATACGAAGAGCGCGACGAGCGTCATCCAGTGGTGCTTGTGCTCCTGTCCACTGATTTGGAAAGCGATGAATCAGTACGAAGGCATGGTAGCCGAGGGATCTGAGCCATTGCGCAACTTGGTAGCCTTCTCTTCCCGCCATCAACTCTACATACCCTCCACCTCCCAAGATTAGGATTGCTTTATTGAGCTTCCTCTGGGAATTTGTAGCATCATATCTGAGCAACCACGGACGACTGACGCTGGAGACAACGGCTTGGGCGACGTCGTCGTCATTCTTGGGTGTAGTGAGGTTGAAAGCATCATCGATGGGGCCATCGTCCCACAGAGGAAAGACCGCTTCGGTTCCAAGACACTTGTCGATAGCCATATGTTGATAACAGCTTTGAGAGAATAGCACCCAGGTGGGAAGGCGTGTTTTATAGGTGCGTCACTCTCGGGCTGTGTTCTCCCGAAGACCGACGAGATCTGGATGATGGAAGTTTTTCGGCTGGCCATGCATGTGAGGCGGTAGGTATGAGAGCCATGATTATGTTAACATCCTTCTCGAGAATTGTATGAAGATGAATAGCCCCAGGCGTGGATGGCACTTGTCCTGCCCTGAATCGTGGTGCTTCGGCAGCATCTAAGCGGCGCCTTCCAACAGCGCGCATGGCCATCTTTGCCTTGCTCCTGAAGCGCTGCTGGATATGTCAAGGTGCGACAACTCTTCGCGTTCTCAGTAAGTGACTTCGGAGCAAACTATGCCTGACGATAACCCTCTATTTGAACTGCCATACGCTTGGTAATGTACAGAGTTTCAAAGAAACCCCATCTTTCATTCAATATTAGGTATGCATCAAGGAAGCCATTCAAACTTGAAGTTGTGATGGATATGGCGTTGCAAGGCTTACAAGGTTGCCCTCGGAACCTCCCGAGTCATCACGTGCTCGCTTTAGCCGGACAAGCTTCGCCACGGCCGGATGCATGCACATCACTATTCATCCGAGAACCCTTTCCCATCTTGAATTACCCTCTCGAGCTATCGACACATGCAACAGAATTAATTAATCAGTGGAGCCATACTACGACAAGCATGTTTCAGCCATGGGTCCCCATATTTCGGCATGATGAAACGTGGCTCCCGAGCGCACGCGAAACTTCTCTCGACGTCAAGTCTTAAGAACACGTCTTCTCCGGATCCTTTCTTTGGTGCGCATCGCTCGACATCTTTAACAACTCTCAATGGCGAACAAGTGGACACGGCGAGGGCTGCTGCCCTTCGACATCATCCTATCGGCCCTGCTTTTCTCATCATCAGCCACCGCCGAGTCATTCCCAATGGCAGTCAGCCCTGTCATACAAGACGGACTTGTGAACAGAGCACCAACAATATGTCCAGTTGCACAAGATGGTTACACATACAACACCTTTCCCTGGACGCATGAGCCCATTTGCGTGGATGCAGTTATTTCCAATAGCGAAGGTCCCAGCTTGCAACAAACATTTTGCGCCTACACGAACGTGAACTACAACAATGGGCGCGGTGTCAGCTTTGTTGTAACACCAGAAACTGCTGCAAGTGTTACCTTCGATACCTATGGAATGGCGATCGGCGGCCTTGAAGGTCAAATCGGCGAAGAGATGGGAATGTGGGAGGTCAATGAGACGAAGAATATGGGCAAAGGCCTGTTTGCCAAGAAGGATATTGGCGCGATCTTTGCCGGTGAGAGCATCATCGTCAAGACTCCAGTTCTGTTTGTTGCGCTGCAATTGCTCGAGACAGATTTCTCGGAGCAGAGTGAAATTGTCTGGAGTGGTGCAATGGTGCAACTACCTGCGCAGACCAAGCAGATGATCTCAAGTTTGGCGAAAAGCTGGGGCGGCCCGGAAGCTTTTGACATCACCAAGACCAACGCTATTGAAGTAAAATGGCCTTGGGTTGATGACATGCCAGTGCTATTGTCGCTCACACCTGAAGTCGCTGTAAGCTTTCACATGTATTGGTCATGAGCAATTATTAACGATACGCAGCGCATCAACCACGCATGCAGACCAAACGCCGTTTGGCGCTTCAATGACTACACACTTGCTTTCGATCTCTTTGCCCTCAAAGAGATCAAACCAGGTGAGGAGATCACGATAAGCTGTAAGTTACTGTTCCCGCGAACCAACGGCCACCACTAAATCGAACAGATGGTTACGAGACGCGCGCGCACAGACGACGCATGAAATCTCTCGAGGCGAACCACAACTTCCAATGCCTGTGCTCGCTCTGTACCGCCAGCGAAGCCGAGATCGAAGCATCCAATGACCGCCTCTCCGAGATCAAGGCGTTGAAGTCCGTGCTGCCCAGCGACACAGCGGACTCCCCGCAGCTCCTCGGCTTACTTCCCAATCTCATCAAACTCTACGACGACGAGGATCTGCACACAGAAACGCCCATGTACGAAGAAATCCTCGCACTCACATTTTCTAGCTTTGGTATTGCGCATCGCGCAAAGTACTGGGCTGGACGGGCGAAAAAGCATTGGGCGGTGATTTTGGGCAAGGAGAGCTGGGAAGCGAAGAGGTGTGGTGATCTGGAGGATGATGTTAAAATGCATGCGACATGGAAGTCGTGGAAGGGCGAGCCATATGAAGGCCATGAGGATACCGGACACGATCATGATCATGCGAGCGGTGAGAGTGGTCAGGTACATGGGGATGAGGAGGGAGAGGATTTAAGCGATTATGACCAGCGTCCTGAACAGGATCAGTTCCGCGGACATACTTGAGCGGGAATGCGTTAGCTCGCGCAAAGTGATGCGGCCATTATACACGAGGTCGAGGGCTCCTTACATGCCCCTAGAGTTCCGCATACCCGGCGGTAGTCAGTAACGCGCTGTACATTTCTTCAAAATATTCGATCCCATATGGTTTTACCTATGTTATCAAGCATGGGAAAAGTCTTTTGCATCGTCACCATTATCACAGACAGCCTCGTACGTCAGTGCCAACATGTCATTTTGGACTCACACATCAAAGCTCCAAGGGACATCACTGCTCTTTGTGAGAAAAAAAACGCAGATCATTTGTACCAATCCGAAGAGTGGCAGAGCAACGACTCATGCACCCGAAACTCAGAAACGAAGACGCGCTGAACCATCTTTGATCACGAGTAAACAGCGTGGCGAGGAACATGCCAAAGCTCGATTGGTGTTTTGGTTTCACTCACCTCGCGCAGTGCATTGTACTGTTGAAGGTCGTGAGACTGAGATGTTCATATACCTGGGCAAGCGTAGAGTTCAGCACAAACACATTCACACCAAATTAAGTAATTTTAGTACGAATCGACTCATGAGTCTTTCGCAAAGTCGAATGCTCGCCATGGGATGCTTCGCATGACTTCTTAGGTAAGTTTTTTTGACTCGCCACCTCCAGAAAAGCATGGTATTCTCTTCGGAAAGTTTTGAGAACGCGGCATACTCATATCATAGCTCTTTCTGCAATTTGGCGTCGCCAGCATGACTTAGGACGATAGGAGAAACGGGACTTCCATCAAATTGTTATGTGTACCTTTTGATTCAAACACAGCCATATATCAGGCAACCTGGGGTTTTGATTAAAGCATGTTGAAAAGCATTATGCAGAAGTAAGAGCTGTAAGACGGAGAAATATGTCTTTTATACCTCACTCCAATCAGCCCAGACCATATGAGCGGCATATCTGAAGTTTGACTCAACATGACGAGACGAAAGGGGACTTGTTGTCAATTCCAACCTTTCAGATAGTGCTGGCCATATCCTCTGATTCGCTGACTTTTCAGCCATCCCTCTGCAACAATCCGATTTTCGACCCAGACGCAAACATACGCGGTGTGTATACTGCTTTTTAGAGAAGCAGAGGCCACACTCTGCATATGTTTCATCAAGCTGTTTCTGTGTCTTTTTTGAGTGGAGGAAAAGGAGGGGACATTCAGGTTCGTCCAGTTCGTTTTGGTCCTCCGAGAGGACAAGTGCGATGCTTCTCCGACAATAGAAGGCGAGGGATATTTATAGTCCTGATTCCTGAGGCATCCGAATTTTCTGGCCATGTGTCCACGCTAGTGTCCTTTTAGACGTTGCTCAAGGGTATGTTGCATTTTCAACACTTTTCGACACAGATGCAGACATATGTCGTTTGGAAACACATTTTTTTTATTTGGAGCAGCAGAGCCGGATTC
Source organism: Parastagonospora avenae f. sp. tritici 18332-5 (assembly GCA_022559985.1). Classification (NCBI taxonomy): domain Eukaryota; kingdom Fungi; phylum Ascomycota; class Dothideomycetes; order Pleosporales; family Phaeosphaeriaceae; genus Parastagonospora; species Parastagonospora avenae. The sequence goes on from JAFJTR010000093.1 coordinate 83,827, forward strand.
TTCCTTGACAAGCGCCCTTGCGTCTTTGAGCTCAAAGCAGAAAGACATTAGTCGATATTCTACAGACTTTGGAACCTCAGAGAAGAGATGGGATACTCTCACAACAGCGAAAGGCGACAGGTTTTAGATCCTCAGTCTGCGCAGGACTCATGTCTTCTGAGCAGAAGGCAGAGATCATGTCCATATTCCGAAAATGATTTTTGAGCAGTAGAAGCACAATACTCCATAGACGGTGCTTAGTCAGGCTTTGGGTCGAGAAGAAAAGAGAAACATAATTTGGTATTTGGAGAGCTTTTTGATCTGAACAGGAATAGAAGTGTGATACTCTCCTTACAGCAGAAAGTCACGTATTTATATCCCCTGTGTGCGCAGTATTTTGATCCTCCGAGCAAAAGTCAGAACTCATGACTTGAGAGAGTATACTTTTCTGGAAAAGAAGAGGCAGAGGCCTCCATCAGACTCTCTCTTGCAGTTTTGGAGTCGAGCAGAAGAGAAGAACATGTCGTGGAACGAGTGTTGATTTTGATCCTCCGAAGAGGAGAAGTGTGATACTTCCCCAACAGCGAAATGCAGCGGGCTTTATATGCACACTCGATGTCAGAACGGACATGACAATGGCGACTTTTGACTTTTGGAATTCGCAGGTGCACCAAATTTGAGGGCCAACGTGCGCGCTCTCAAACTCAATTAAGGAGTATGCACCATCTGATATTTGAGCCCGGAAGGATTCAAAGTCTTATCGGGACGCAGCAAAGCGCCGAGAAGAATTTGGGATTAGACGGGGACTGTCAGTCCCAGCGATATAGTGTTTAGTGACTACGGTTTGGAACAAGCAGCCGAGGCGACATAGTGAAGAGTGGTTGTCATTTTTTGCAGCGCCAAATTGAAATGAATTCCAGAGCTGCCGTCATGCAATTGGTAAAATCATGTTTTTGTATCACGGCCAGGCCAGAGAAGACATCATAGATCCCCCACTTACTTTTGGACCCGAGAGTGTCGGAGAAGAGGGCTTCGGTTCTCATAGAACCACTCCCGTTGACCTTTGAGCTTTTGTGGTATAAAGAAGTGTATGTGAGTTCTTGAATTGAGGGGGCTGGCGGGGTCGCAGAGCACATAAATCGGTGCTTGACAGGTTTTTGGACAGAGCAGAAGAGGCAAACCATAGACAAGGTTTTCACTTCTCTTTGGAAAACGCACATTGAGTTTGTGTAATATCGAGGCCCAAGTCCGTGCCGTGGAACCCTTCTATACACACCAGAAGCATGCCAAGCCACACTACCTCAACGCACGCCCCCATCTCACGCAGACACGCCGTTGGTCTTGGTGTTCTGCGCAACCAAACAGCCTGCGAAAAATGCGTGCATACCTTCATGATCATCCAAGGTCGTGACTTTGGACACATCTACATCGTGTTAGTGTACTTAAATCTTATGCAGAAACGATCTCGACTCACATTGATCCGGCCTCACAACCACCACCGCACCTTCGCCGGGCTTAACACCGTATTTCTCATACGCGTGTCCGTGCCCGGAGTTGTAGTGTTCGTCGTCGATGTATGTTTTATGCAGATCTGCATCACTAATCAGCCATCACTGCTTTCAAACAAATTTGGGTAAACTGACCTCTAATACCATACTTCCCCGTCTTTGGCCAGTAGTAATCTGGTATGCTTTCCTGCTCGATTTCGAGGAATTTGCTGCTGAGTACGAGGATGGGTTCGATGACGCTGTCGGTGTCGGCGGTGGGGGATGTGTAGAGGTGTGCGAGGGAGGAGAGGGAGGTTGAGAGCTGAGTTTACTAAGTACGTGAACTTGAAGGAACGGAGGTTGATACGTACTTTTTCCAATCTGCTCTTATGCCCCGGGTCGTTGATGTCGCCCGCGAAAACCACAACCCTCCACCTTCCATCACTCTTCAACACACTCTGTGATTGCACCGCCTTGCAATCACAAAACCTAATAACCTGCGCGCTGGGAAACCTCATGCCCACTTTGATCCCTTCCGCCACCTCCTCACCCCCGTCGCTATCAGTGATTTCCGAATCCGCATACCGTGCCGTAAACCCCGCCATATACCTCCCACTCTTCCGAAAATACTCCGCAAACTCGCCCTCCCTCTCTTCTTTCCGATTAAACAGCGCCGTCAACTCGCGATCAAACGCGATAAGATCCGCCGCCGTCTTACTCCTCTCTGTGACGTACGTTTCCAGCAAAGATGCCGGGGAAAGGCCAGATAACACACTGCCGAGTTTCCAACCAATGTTGTACCCATCCTGCAAACTGACATTCATGCCCTGTCCGGCTTTGGGCGAGTGCGTGTGCGCCGCGTCGCCGGTGAGAAACACGCGGTGCTGTGCGTGGAAAGACTGCGCGAGGCGCTGGCCGATGGAGTATGCGCTCCACCAGAACACGTGCGCGAAATCCATCTGATACGGGGTGAATATCTTCCTCGCCTGGTTCTGAATCGCGTCTAATTGGACTTCCTTGGGCTTCGTGCCCTGCGGCAACTGTATGTAGAAGCGCACCATTTCGCCGCCCTCGCGCGGGATGATGACGATATTGCCGTGCGGGGAGTGGATGGTACATTTCCGGCGTATGTCCGGGAACGAGGTGAGTGGGAAGATGTCCATGACGCCCCAGACGGTGTCGGTGGTGTCGCCGAGCATGGGGATGGAGAGGGAGTGGCGGATGGTTGAGTGGGCGCCGTCGCAGCCGAGGACGTATTTGGCGTGCCATGTTTCCTCCTTACCGTTTTTCTCTGCTGTCACGGTGCAGGGATATTCGGTGTTGGAGGCGTCGATGGAGACGGATTTGGTGGTCCAGCCGTATTCGATCTTGCCGGTTTTGAGCGCGTTTTTGGACTTCAGGATGGTTGACATTTTGGAGAGCATCAGGCCGTTCATGCGGGCTTGGTTGAGGATGACGTGCGGGAGGTGGCTTAGTCCTTTTTCTGTGTCGAGGGTCCTGCTCTTGCGTTTGATGTCATCTTTGCCTTCGTCGTTGCCCCAGAAGCAGACTTCGAGGACATGGTAGGCTTCTCTGAGGAGGTCTTCAGACAGGCCAAACGACTCGTAAATTTCTACAGTCCGGACTTGTACGCCATCTGCCTGTCCCACATCCAGCGGTCCAGCACGTTTCTCTAGAATCGTAAAGGGGGTGTTGTATATCGCCAGCCAAGTTGCAGCAAAAACACCCGCAGATCCCGAGCCCGCAATGAGAACATCCGTCTTTGGCATCTTGTGCTGAGGTGTGCAGATCAGAATTTGCAAATCACAACAGCGAAACACCAAATCTTACATGGCAATGAACCAAACCTCGGAAGAACTTACTGCAAACACCGGTCAGGTGTCACGACATGCCGCCCACGAGCTCCGGAGCTGCATCATTGGCAATGCGGGGGCAGCGCTAGCGCCTTATGGATGGACGTAATCCGGGATTACCTGCGCCTCGTGCGAAGCCAGTCAAGATCAGCCAAGCAGGGTGAGAATATATCCTTTGCGAATGATTGCAGTCATATCTGTCGGATACGTCCTTGAGCTCCGGGCGTGGCGTCGGATGTGTGCGGCTTTATTCCGCTGCAATCTCGGGCTCTTAGATATCTGGGCTGAAAATCAATTGCGATCACCGATGCGAGGGAGTGTGAAAGGAAATCTATTATTCATTATACATAGTACAGTGCGGGCTACCTCGTCTCACCATCGTGATGAAATCGGTCGTACGCCTCAAAAAAGCCCTTCATCTCCCACCGTCTGCTCGTTAACCAGTCTTTTGTGCGCTGGTTGTTGTAGAGGAACGGCTGCGTCCACCACTTTTCGTGTACACTGACGAGACCCTTGTCGATGTCGTTGTCACTCGGACATCTTATATTCCACGTGTATGAAAGCTCTGTCCAGGGCATCGGGCCGTCCCACTTGTGTATTTGGTTGAGGAGATTCTGCTCGGGGTACTTGGGGTCGAAGGAATCTGGGATCTCGAGGAAGCTGCTGTAGTGTTCGAAGGCGGCGATCGACGGGGCGAGCATGAAGAAGCCGGCGTTCATGTAGCCGGGTTTCTTCAACCCAGTGCCATCTGTGGGCGGGAAGTCGTGGGTCGAGTCCCAGACCTCTGACAAGCTGCCGAGCAGGTATGTGGGAGGCAGCGGCTTTATGCCTTGGATAGGCTTATAGTCGTCCATTTGCTTGGTGGTCCGAATCTGTGCACCCGGATCGCCGAATACGCCATCGAGCGGTCTCACAAGCATACTGTCGCCGTCCATAACAAGAATGCGACTGTATTGTGTCATCTCCCAGACTCGCAGCTTGGTCATGACATCGTCCCAGCGTGCGTCTCCTGCCTTTGCCCAGCGCGAAGAGGAGCGCAGGAACTCGACGGGGTAGACGATGGCGCCGTCTTTTTGGAGGCGGTCGCGGCGGGATTGAGATACAGAGGGCGTGACCATGACGATCACGTCGATGTCTTTTGTGCGGGTTTCGAGGTTGTGCAGCAGCTGCCACATGAGGATGCGGACGGCGACGAAGTAATTGTCGGCCTCGAGGTCCTCGTCCTGGTCGAGGGTTCCGGACAGGAAAGTCACGTATGCGAGCTTCTCGCTGCCGTCGGGGTTCAGGCCGGTGTTGTTGGGGTTTCCATGGTGTCCGCTGACGACGTGGCCAGCGGCAGCATCGGGGCTGGCGGGCACATCGGGACGCGGCTCACCATTGTCGACACCGTCGGGCGTGTGCTCGAGCAGATTCTCGTCGGCGGGCTTGTGCTTAGGGAGGGGGTCGGTATAGAGTGGTGGCTTCACGACGACGTCGTGCTTGTGCTCAAAGGCAGGCTCAGGCGTGGCGTTGAGCCTAGATCCGTAGTAGTATTGCCCCGACGACGCCAGCAGCAGACATATGGCGAAAAAGGCGGCGGCGATGGCGACGACGCGCTTCTGAGCGAAGACAGCCAGCATGGTCACGAATCACCAGCGCAGTCGCAGCGTGGAAGAGAATTGCAGCAAACCGGGCAGAGTCTAAGCCAGCGGCAGACCCTCATGTTAAGCCAATTTGCAGCCTTGCGAAGGATTGACAAGGCGTCTCACTGCGTAGCGGGTCCCGAATTACGGATAGGGGCAGGAAACTGGCATATCGGCGGGTGGCGGTGTTGGACGATAGGTTGCCTCGACGGATTCGCAGCAATTTGTTGCACAAGGCTCACTAAGAGGCCCCTGCTTACAGGCGTAGGAGCTTATAATTGGGAGACGCTGCATGTCTCGTTGGCCAAAAAGAGCCTTGACAAGGTTTTCGGGCCTTGGCATCTCAGCTTGGGATAATCTAATCTCTACACACTAATTTGCGGCGGAGTCCAATCTCGCCAAGTTCGTTTGCAAGCAGCGAGCGGCCATGGCATTCATCTTAGACAGATGCGGCAGACGAGGACGTTGGACTCTGGACGTTCGACATTGCACAGATCGGAAGACGCACGTTGAGATTCGGTGAGGACCTGAGTTGCGTCGAGAATCCTGCAGTTGCTTAGCGAACCGTATTTTGACACACGGTATTGGCGCCTATGAGCCAGACTCAGGCCAAGCAACGATGGAGGGCCTTATGGAGGCGAAGCATATTTCGACTTGGCTATGCTGACGTTTCGTTGGTAGCCATGCATGTCGTCGTATGCGTGTGCGACGCCTTGCGCTCTAAAGTCAGGAACCCATGCATGTGTAGGCTGACATCCATGGGTGCGCGCAGATGTCATGTTCTGCGGACCGACTTCTCTAGGAAATGACGGGAACCGTAACGGCCAGCCTCGGACAGTCTACCGAGACAGTGAGTTCGGGCATTTTAGCGAGGAAATGAGTACGAAGAATTTTGCACGTGACGGCGATATGGCGATCGCGACGAAGATGGGCAGTAATTATGTAGATGGAAACGCGAGTGAAGACGTGAGTGACAAAAAAGATGGTCGCGGAGGACGATGGGTTTTCGCCGCTGCTTGCGCGCCAACGAACGATTTCCTCACCTGCCCGAGCCTGCATCACCATCACATCCCTCTCAACACTTTCGAATAACTTTCCAAGATGACCGGCGTCAATCCAGCCATCTTCCAGGACCTGCAGGCCCGTGTCGACGAGGATACCGCGGTGCGCGATGTGAGTGGTAGTTGGCGGTGGCAGAGCACGTGAGCACGCACTCATTACGCGACAGGAATTGAAAGACATCATCCAAGCGCTCGAGAAGCAGAGTACGAAATTGTATATGATGGCCATGAATACAGCTGACAATTTCTAGACCGCAATGTCTCGTTCGTGCTGTCGAGAGCGCATTCTACGCCTGTTGGAAGCCGTCAGTACTACCTACACCATGTCCATGACTATACTGACGCGCAACAGTCTCCGAGGTCCTCGGCGCCTCCAAAGAGCCCATTGGCAATGTCGTAGAGACGGTCAGCAAGCTCTCGCAAGCTGCGTCCAAGATGCCGTACTATAAGTTCAACAACATGTGGAGCCGTCAGATGCAGGGCGCAGTAAGTTGTGACACTGTCACCACATGTAACGTCGGACTGACAGCGTTACAGGTAGAGGGTCTGCTATTTTGGGGCTGGCTTGGGGGCTACAAGTACGAGGGCGGCGCGGTCAAGTGCGGACAGCTTCTCACCATTGAGGACTTGGGCGAGATCTTAAACAGTATGTCTCATATTCGGAAGTCATAAGATGCTAACGATTGACAGTCCCCGTCAACCTAAAAGACCGCGATGAGTTCCACCTCACTATCGAAGAGTATCTGCAGTCCCTCATCTCGCTCGTCGAAGAGCTGGTACGTCACCATCACTCCACTATTGAGGACAACTACTAATGACATCTGCAGACCCGCCTCGCTCGCAACGCTGTCACACTCGGCGACTACGAGCGCCCGCTGCTGATCAACCAGTTCGTCAAGGACTTGCATGCGGGCTTCCAGATCCTCAACCTCAAGAACGACAGTCTGCGCCGTAGGAGCGACGGGCTCAAGTACAGGGTCAAGGATGTGGAGGATGTCGTGTACGATCTCTCGCTGAGGAATCTACTGCCGAAGAAGGAGTAGATGTATTGTGGGTGGTGGCCCCCGGCTGTGGGGTATAGTTATATCTCGAACTGGATGAGAGAATGTCTCCCGAATCACCGAGTTTAGATTTCGAGACCATCCAAAAGGTATCCATCAATTTCCCTCGTGATTCAAATCAAAATGTTAGGTACTCTTATGCCATGCTCGTGCTCATGATGGTGCTCGCGCACGGACATCATCTTCAAACTTCTCGACCGCGACTTCCACAGCGCACCAGTTCCCATCAATTCAAACCATCACCAACTTTCTCCCTGGCCCGGTGCCATCCTCCACTCCTCTCCACCTCTCCCAACCCAATCGCCCATCATGGCCTCAAAAACCACCATCGACGCCTCGACCCTCACGAAGCCCAAACCCAGTACCTCGGCGCCCATCTCCCCTCTGCCCACCGACATCGCGCGCCTCTACACCTACGCGCACCCCGCCATCATTCTCTCCCTCTACGCCTTCCAATTCAAATCCATTGTTGCGGATCCGGTCCCCGCGCTGCTGAACATCCTCGCGCCGCTTGCAGTCCTGCAGGTCGCGTACGTAGCCATCTGCCTGCCGCCGACGGGCGAGACGCCGAAGGTTAAGAAGGCTAAGCCGGGGGAGAAGAAAGGAGGGAAAGAGGGAGGGGGTACGGGGAGGGGGAGTGTTGTTGTACGTCGAACCATATCCATTTTCCCCTACTCCTGGCAGCAGACTTGAACACAAGATTGAGTTGTATGGGAATATGCTAATATTTTTTATAGCCAGCATTCCTCTCCCTACTCCTCACGGCCCTTGCAGCAACCCCCCTCCTCACCGCCACCCTCATTCTCTTCGGCGCACCGCTTACAACGCATCATTTCCACACGCTCCTATGCGGCGCACACGTCGCACTGCTCAGCACGCTCCCCTTGGTCTACGTACACGGCGTGAACGGCGAGACGTGGCGGCAAATCGTGGCGCTGCTGGTGCCGATGGACGAGGTATACGGCGGGTTGATTGGCACGGTTGTGGGCGCGTGGTTGGGCGCGGTGCCGATTCCGCTGGATTGGTTAGTTCGAACAATGTGACAAGTGAGAGAGGTTTCTGAAGGCTAACATGGCAACAGGGATCGCGAGTGGCAGAAGTGGCCGGTTACGATTGTTACGGGGGCGTACTTGGGATATGCGCTTGGGAAGGTGCTTGGCGGGACGGTGTTCAAGGGGAAGAAGATTATGTTTGCGTAGATGAGCTTGGACGAGGAGCGAGGTTGTGGACGGTGGATGGCTGCAGTTACATATGCCAGGTATCTATGCACATAATTCGGACTTTCGCGACTTGCATGCTCGTCCTCAACCCCGTTTCTGTTGCTTCCAACTCTTCCAGACGGTGCCGCCCAAATAACAGTCGCCCACCCGATCCCTCCACGTATACACAGTGACTCCCAGCGCCGTCCATCGATCAATCCTCGCTGTGCTCTGGTCGCACAATTCCGCAAGGCTGGACTGTTCCCTCACCAGTGTACCACTATCATCGAGATTACAATAGGGCAGGTGAGGGCAGTCTGTGTGTCAGTGTACCCGGTGGCATCGTGCAAGGGAAAATCTCTGCCGCAACGCAGTACAGGTACGAGGTTTGAGCAACTGGCGTACCGCTGGCCTCGTGCGTGTTGGACGCGACAGCGGGCGTTTTATAGTACATTGGGCAGGCAGTACCGCAAGCCAAATGAGAAAAGTGTTACTGGGAACGTGCCGTGTGGTACGCGAAAACCCGAATTGTTCGGTATGAACCACAGAGCGCACGGGAAAAATGAACAAAACCACAGAGCGTAGTACCTCGAAGAAGTGGGCAGTACGACCAACACCAGCAGAACCGCAATCACAAATCGAAAACTTCACACTGCACCAGAAGAATTGCGAATCGCAAGGAGAGAAAATAAAAGCTTCTTCCTCAAGCAGCCAGCCAAAGCCAGCCAACTCAATGAAGAAGTTCGCGTACATTCCAGGTAGTGTAAGAGGAACGACACATTGCCAATGGCTATGAGCAAGCCCAGTGAGCCATTGACCGAGTACAAAAATAAGATTAATCGTGAATCCCCGTAGGGAGGTTCTAGCGATTAAACTAGAAAGAACAGATACTACACTTGATCTAAGCCAAAAGGCAAACTGAGAAAGCAGTTAGTAGAGGAATTGGACAATGGGGGTGTTGGGGAATACGAACGAGAGCTAAAGAAAAAGAAGAGGAGGGCGAGCCCCAGGCGGTTTATATATCCCTTGGGAAACGCTAGTGCTAGCGCAATGCAGGGCAATGGGGGTGACCAGAGGCGAGTGGCTGGGCCGTTGTCGGGCTGGCGGTGTGCGATTCAGGGTGAAGATGGAGTTTGGGGGAGGTGAATCAGTGGGTGGCGAGTGGAGCGCGAACATCAATGAGTGGAGACTATTTGCGAATTCTGGATGATTTTAAGGATGATAATACCTGCTATTGATACTGGGTGGGTTGCGTGTGCTGATTGGAGGCTGACTTGGAGGTTTCGCGGGCTCGAACACGTGACCAAGCCGACTTCACCGCACATGATCATCTGTAGGAATTCGAATGGGTACGAGAGGCTTTCAAGGATGCATGAGAGAGTTGAAATACAAGCTGCTCATCTGCTTCTTTGCACTGTTCATAAACCAGGTACCATACCATGGTACGCATAAAATTTCACATGTCCAAATTCTTCCAGATCATCCCAGCACTCCCATCCCTCCTCCGACCTCAGTAAACCCTTCAAACCCCCGCCCGACTCCTCTCCCCATCCCTCAACCTAATCCTTAACTTCAACGCCCTCCTCCCCTCCTTCTTCCCCCCCTTCCCAGCCCTCCTCGCCGCCCACGCCCCCTCCCGCGCCTTATACTCATACGCCAAGAATTTCTCCTCCTCGCAGAACCAGAAGAAGCTCTGCACAAAGCTCGCTTCTTGATTCACGTTGAGCTGCCGGCCTTCGAGCAGCATGTTGTCGCCATGGGAGAGTTGTGCGGCCCAGCTGTTGTTGGCAGCAACCCGTTCCTTACCCACCATGTGACGCGCCACCGGGCACTCAAGCCTGAAGCCTCACTTACTGGGCCTTCATTCCGAATGCAACATTGCGGCGAATCGAGGTAGGAGGGGTCGATAGCGCAACGCTAGCCAAAGTGTGAGAGAGCGTAACTAGCTCTGATGACTACAACCTTACCCATCACACTTCTCAGACCTGCGCCTTAATTCTTTGCTCATCGTGTAACCACCATCATGGTCGCCGCAACGGTCACCGCCAACATACTTACATTCTTAGACTGTGAAATACCGGGATCGACTTTATTTACGGAACTCGAGACACAGGCAACGAGAAGTGAGTTATGAGCACCACAACAAGAACAAATTTATGTACATTTCTAACACAAAGCCCTCGTTTAGTCATCCTGAGGACACCAAACAGTGGCCACGAGACTGATCCGCCTGCAATGCTGTCGAGCCTGCGCAAGCAAGGGCACTCCGAGAGGAAGAGTTATCGTGGCCTACAATGGCGCACTGCCGGATGGCTTCGAAGATATGCTGGCTGGGGCTGCGGGCACAGAGGCAAATCGAGAGTGGATAAAGGACCACTATAAAAAGATTCAAGGAAGCATCTGTGCCGAGCTTTATGGTCCTAGTTCGTTTCTGCAGCGGTGGTTACGCGGGGAGCTTTCCACCTTGTCGTTCAAGCTTCCAATCACAAACTATGCCGTCGGAGTGAGAGCTCAGGGCATCGTCCCCACTGGCGAGACCCCCGAAGCGCAAGGAGTTCGGGTCGCAACCCGGGAGATCTATCAAAACGCTCTCAACGATCTGCAGGCGCTCTGGCGCAACACGTATAATGAGGCATTCAGTCTCGCTATCGATCAAGCCACCAGGATGGCAGGATGGGAGCGCGCGAGAGATATGTATCGCAATATGAAGGACGCACCACCATCTTCGGATATTGACGTCGATCTCCTCAACACTTGCGCACAGTGCGGGGGTACCAAAGTGGTACCATTCTTTTCCAGACCAGAGGATCAGAGGCTAGCCGTTTTTCAAAGTCTCTGCACCAAGGACGTCCTAGCTTCCCATTTCGAGACTTGTTGTTTGGTTGTGGATGTGAGGTAAGTCTCCAACTTGAAAGCTGTTTGAGTATACAAGTACTGACATTCCCTCCTCCAGACATTTGACAACGAGTGAAGCTCCACGATTACCGCCAACACTAGGGCAGGAGGCTGTTCCCCCGTTCGAGACGATAAGGAGTCTTCACTTCGCTCACAGCTGCGACATCCTGAGCGGCCCCGTCCTTGGACCACAAGAGTCTGACCAAAGAGATTTTATGCTTGTCAATCCGTCCTTGAGGCTGCCAGCAGCGAGTGTATCGCGAGTCAAGAAATCAGAGGCCTATAAGCTGATCCGCGCACTGCATACCGACTTGGGCTTTACCCAGCTGCAGCACGGTGACTGGACTGACACGCCTATTATGAGATCAACGAATCAGGGCGTCAAGAGGAAGGCTAGGAACATGGGCCGTGGTCCGCAACGAGCACGTCCTTCCGAGATCTTCCAGATCGATGAGCTGCCTGACTAAAGCGTGCCGCTCTGTTTGTCGTCTCTTTATCTCCAAATCTAGTCAAGCGTAGCCAGGACACATATGAATAAATCACTTTCATCATATTTTCGCTGTTCCAGAGCTATAAAATATGCTGGCATATGCGAGATACACAAAAAGATAAGAAGAAAAGTGAGCAAAAAAGATGACAAGAACATTAATTGTTGGTCGGCTTTGCACTAAGTGCGAAAAAGGAAACAACGATGACTAGGAATTCTGTTCGGTGATTGTTCTTATTGATTGATGTATGAAGGAGGAGGACTACAGAAGAGATGGCGCAGAGGTTCTGGTCTGAGGGCCGCTCAGACGTTGTGATCTGTGCGTCTGATCGCGTAGCTCAGATATCGACGTTATCCATGATTCGACAATAACTCCCTTTGCTATCTTGCAAATACCAGCATAAAGAACAACAGACCTGGTACGGCAGGGCTTGCCCATCTGAACTGCTGAAAACTACTCGGGAGTGTTTTGTCACGGAATCGAACCTGCAACCTCCGCTGCGCCCCGGCCAGATTCGTCCGAACACTCGCCTCTTCCAAGGCGTCCGGGGAATTTGACAGAGTAACCCTAAATTACTTTGATTATATCCGATACTGTAGGATTAGTGTCGCAGCGCAAAGGTGTGCCGAAAGAGTCTACAGCATGTACCACAAACAAAAGCTCATTCGGAGGCTTTCTTCGTCCATTCATCAAGTCTAGCCTCAGTGAACGTGGCTTCTCCACTCAACGTCACATTTGAATGGTGCCAGCATTCTCACCGGACATGGCAACATTTCCCGGGCGCTCTGGTAATACTCTACGTAACTAATATGAAAGATAAGCTGTCATGTTATATGCAAGCCTGAACAAATTTGATGCTTTTTCAGTATCTGGTGGAGTACCGAAAGCACCATAAATCCATACGGCCTAGCCTTGTTTGCACTCAAAGAGCGCACCACCCATTGCAGCTCCTGGTGATATTGTTCCAAACCTGGGTACTGGAATGAAGCATTGTATTTCCGGGTGCGGCCCCCTATAGCCCGTAAAGACATCGTGAATCGTTAGTTGAATCCAACATATTGTGGCAGAAATAGCTTCCACATTCTTCACATTTCTGTTCTCAGCGCGTAGATTCAACTAAATCCTCCAGGTTGATGTATGCAACGTCTCCATGGTCACAGATCAAGCACGTTCAACAGATTGTACAGCACAGACGAGCGCAACAGTGAGGTTAGCACTACACCTAAAGGCCTCCATCTCATTACTATCCACTTAACCCCATGCTCTAACCACACCTCCGCCGCTATTCATCTCCTGCTCATTCCACTTCTCAAGCCTGTCCATAACAGCCTGCATGAACCCCTCCACCAAATCAATCTTCTCCTTCCTCAGCCGACCTTCCGCCAAGATCTGCCCAACACCTGTGCTCTCCGTCTCAGTAAGAATCAGGTAATACCATGCCTTCTCGCCCTTGACCTTCTTGCCCGCGTCGTTGGTGGTTGTCTCTGCGGGGTCGCGCGTGCGCAGGACGTGGAAGGCGAGGTTGGCGTGGTCGAGAGTGGTGCGAGAGGGGCGCAGGTTGCGGGCGCAGTAGGCGGTGATGTACTCGGTGACAGTGGATGTTGCGGTGAGAAGGTCTTCTGTCGATGCGGCGGGGACGTCAAAGTTCTTGGAGAGGGTGGTGCCGATGGTTTCGAGGAGGGGGAAGAGCACGTCGTTGAGGAGGGCTTTGTCGGGCGTGGGTGGAACGGTTGTAGACATTTTGGTTGTGGTGGAGAAACGGATGGGGCTGGGAAAGACAAGTCTTGTTGCGAGAGTGCGGCCTTAGCCGGACGGATGAAGTAGATTGGGTTTTTTCTGTGGTGAAATCGTGAAGGTCCGTTTGCTCGGGTAAGAGATAAGTGAGTGTGTCGCAGTGAGAGACAATCGCAATCTATCAGACGTCTACGCCACCCACATACTCTACGCGCAAATTTGGTACAGCGCTCATATTAGGCCGGGAATGGTGAGACTGGGGCAGAGCGAGATTCGAGATGCAATCGACGCGTCGAGTTCAAGAAGGCACTTGAGATCCACCAGGTGCACTAATTTTAGCACTTGATAAAGTTTTGATAAACCACTGAGTGCGTTCAGGCTTGCACATGATATGACAGCTGGTCTTCGGTCGCAGTTAGAGTATCACCAGAGAGGAGGATGCTAGAGCAAGGTAATGATGAGCGCCTGGAGATCGGGTTAAATGAGCGATACCTTTAGGCCCATCATATTCGTCCAACTTCGGGTTCCATGTCGACTGATATACCGCCTCCTAGACATGAAGGAATTGCGCTCTAGAAAGCGGCCTCCCTTCTTCCACAGTCTTCTTCAATTCTTCGTTCAGCGTGAAATACGCCCAAAAGCCCCCCTTGCGATCCATATCAGCATTGACGCCAACATTCCAAAGACGTGACCGTTCTACCGGCCATCCTCGATCGTTCACTTCCTTCTCTTCCATCTCAATAGCGCATTTCACAACAAGGAGATGGGTTGCCACGTCCCACAAGCCCTCTCGGGGCGGATTGCGCTGGAGCAAAGCCACCGCCTTGCGCCGAGTTACGGGACATCGACACCGCAGTGCGACAGAATAGAGGGCCGGGATGAGTGAAATTTCGAAAGTGAATCGCGCCGCGTGCTGTGGTGTATCAAGGTCCATAGAATCAAGTATGCGCTCACAATATAGCAAGACGGTTTTAAAATCTTCTAGGTAGGCGTCTATGGCCATTGCTGTGGGGTCCAATTGGCACGTCAGCCAGATGTACGTGATGTGGTGGCCGATCAAAAGTTCGTTGACGACCAGCTCGTCACTGTCTGTGAGTGCGTGTGTGTTTCTATAGTGCTCGACAGCCACGAACCAGGCACGTTGACAGTCGAGCACCAGTTGCTTTTGCTCAAGCTCTTTAGCTGAAAATGCTTTGACCTGATATAAATGGCGCTTGATGCCAAGATAGCGACTCTGGTAGATGGAGTGATTGCGCACTTCATACGCAGACAGCTGCATCTCCCGGATGTTGCTGAATTGGAGATTGTCATAGTGTTGCAGGTCCAGATTAGTAACGTAAGGACGGATATCCAAGACCGCACCGTAGAGCAGGGCGCTTGTCAAGGCCCGAACGAAGATAGGTATGAGCTCGTCCTCGATAAGTGTGCTTGTGTTGAAACTCGGCATTTTAGTAGCCGTACAGTCTGACCTTGAAGAGAGCGGCGAGTCGACACTGTCATGCCGTCGTTCCTTTTTGCACTCAGTAATGATGTCCAACCCATTGATGAGATGCGTGAATGCCGTATGATGGTTACCACGTAGGAACTCCATGCAAACGAAGAGCAGACAGGTCACCAAACCGATCTCGGTCGTGTAACCAGATTGCCCCATTCGATCAACTAAAGTTTTGACGGACATGTTGTAGTGGTGCAAAAAGGTTTTACTCTCAGTAAGGGCCGTGAACCTTGAGCGAGCATGCTTCAAGGATCCACTCTCGGTGCTATGTAAATATCCGAGAGCTATCAAGGCGTGGCGAACGGCTGGTTCTGAGAAGGCCATTTGAAGCGCTGTGCGAGACCAAAACTTATTGTCGAAGTTGCCGGAGAGTACTGGCCGTGCGCAGCGATGGTAAAACTCAAGGTAGCGCACGCTATCATCGAGCCCGGGAAGCAGGGATATGGTCTTCTGGAAAGCAGGGCCTTGGCCAGGGTTCCAGATCTGGACATTGAAGCCTTGCTCGAGACTGGCGTAGCCATCGCACTGACGACCTGTGCTAGTACATCTGGTAGGGCATGTCAGGCACAAAGTTGCATGTCGATTGCAGGTACCTAGTTGCATACTTTACACAACTGGGTCTTTGCTCATCGCATTTGATACGTCGGATTCTATGTCGCGTCAGCGGGTTTTGCGTTGCAGGCAGTACAAATTGACTGGCAGCAGAGAGAAGGACGTACTTGCAAGTCTTGCATCCCGTTTTCACTTTAGCTGCGCTTCTTCGCGGTCGTCTTTCCATGGTATTCGAGTCCGCATGAGCCTGCGAGCCAAAGTTTTGTGCAGGTCAAAGAAGGCCGCCATGCTGTATTTTTGTAACGCTGTTACATGGTACGAAAAGGAGATGTCGTGCAGATGCATGAGGCGTGCCGTCCGATCTAGGCTGGCGCATGACTTAGCGTCCGCGGCATTCACGTGCATTTACGAACATGCGAATCACAAAGTGGTGATCCACATATATTGGCAAGGGTGGTCTCAACGACGTCCCTTCCATGTGAAGATCGATTGTCCGGTATCTACCATTACGATCTAACCCAGAGTACCAGAGAATCCAGGATGTTTGCTCAAACTTTTCCCAACTTACGTTCGCCTGTGTGCGTCCTTCGTAATCCGATCACTGTCCCGTCTCAGACTCAGCCTGTTGAGCTCATCCATATCCAAATTCAGAATACTCCCAGCCACTTGCGCTTCACCTACATCCATCCTCCTGTCCATCATCCCCTCGTACTCATGTTCATCTACTGATTTACATCGCTGCCGCATTCGTATGACATATGACTCCGAAAATGCCACAGCGATACCCGAAGACGAGGCAACAGCTCCTCCCAACTCGCCTATCACCTTCCCCTCCTCATCGCCTCCCCGTCCCTCTCATACCCTGCTGCGCCCTATTAAACTCATCCACCGCTACATTATGAAATCCCTGCCTAAGCCACTCCATACTCTTCTGATCATCCAACGGCTCCTTCCCCTCCAAATCCTCACTCGTCCCGCGCAGCAAGACACAAAGCTTCAGGGGAGCCATGACCGCCAGCGCCATGTACTTCTTCGACCCGTCGTGTCCAATTACCATGAAGATTTCCTCGAGCGTTTGGATGCCGTGGGGCCCGAGAGAGCCGTTTTGGCCGAGGTGGATTATCTTGGAGATAAGCGACATGCTGAGCGTCAGGTTTTGGGACATGTTGAATTCGGGCAGGGCGTGACGGAGGAGTAATTGTACGCGGGCGGCGAGCATGTCGCGTGTGATGCTGTCGGGGGTGAGGACGATTTGCGGTTGCGGGGCATAGTTCTGTGTGCCGGGGAATGAACCGTAGGTGCTTTGTGGTATCTTGCTGTGAGGTGCGGGCGCGAGCTGTGGTGCGGTAGGGCGGGATGTGTACGGGGAGGCAGCGTATGCTGGTGGTGTGGGTGCCGCGCGGGGCGATGCATACTGTCCCGCGGAATAGCCTGGTGATGTAGGTCTCTTTGATCGTGGCACATACGTAGCGGTGGGATGAAGGAGTGCTGTGGGCGCATCTGATCGTGGTGCATAGGCGCGGATAGGAGAGTATGCTGGCGGCGTCGGAGTCGCCTGCGGCGTTGTATAGGCATTGACGGGAGGGCCTAGGTCTATGGGCGAACCCAGTCGCGGTCCAGACGCAGGCGGAAGCGGGTGGAGACAGATGGACGTGGCCGGTTTAAAATGACCAGAATCCTTCAAAAATTGCCAGTGTGCGACCGCTGAGGTATTTGACTGTTGGTTTTCTGGCGATTTTGGGGGCTGCGACATAGTGGAGGTGATTATATACGAATTGAGGCGAGTGGTGTTGGGGAGATGATGGGAGATGCAGAAGTTTTGTAATTGTGGAAAAGCACAAGATATCAAGAGGAGAGACTATGGACGCGAGTGTGGGAGCAAGCACCGACCGCAGGTGAAAGGCCCTTCGGACCGACCATTCACTTTAGATACAGATTTCTCACAAGTATCGGTCGAGTGACGTAGGTGCTGCACTGCGGATATCAACCAGTCGCCTTTTAGATTTTCATGTGAGACAAGTGTGAGATAGCGATTTTGTTGCCAGCACGGGTTGTTTGAGAAGAGCAACGAACGATCGCCCCATGGGAAGATCATGATATTGCTCTCATACAGGTGCTATATCTTGGTCATGTTTGAATATGATTTGATTGAAGGCTGGGACTAATATGATAAACTTTCCCTGGCCTGTACCATATGCTTGCCCAGCAATGTTTCTTATCCGTACAATTGGTTTACAAAATAAAACGGGCGCAAGAAAGGGTTGCTAGCCAAGCAGCATCAGCCAGTCGACTTCACGGCGTTGTCGGAATATCTCGCGTTATCTGCATCGCGCAGCGCTTCGATCTTCATCTTCGCGTCGGCACTTAGGAGCAGGACGGTATCAATGAAGCATTCCATTGCCTGAGCCTCGGTGTCGCGGGTGTCACCACGGAGCAGCACGGTATCGGCAGCGGTACTCACGATCCCGACGTATGGCTTGTCGTATTTAACCCCGCATCGGATTTCGAGGCTGGCAGTATCGATTTGGTAGTTTGTGCCAAAGTCGCCATCGTCGGCCTTTTGCTGCGCGTAGATAGACAGCATACCTGAAGCGAGTCAGTAAGGGAGGCAGATCTTGAGGACGAGACTTACGGGAAAGGAATCGCTGTTCGACATTGGAGCGCGCAATCATTCCGTTTGCCTGTAGGAGAGTGAACATACGGTTCCTGTGACGAAGCTTGGGCCCAGGCACACGTTGGTCAATGAAGGCATTCAAGAGCGCGAGTTCGGTGTTATCAGGAGGACTGTGTGTCAATGGATAGTCGCTTCGATCGGCCATGTTGAATTGAGTTTGACAGTCAGTGACTTGTTAGCGATGAGAACAAGAGTGGTGAGAAGAGAGCGTTCAGAAAGAACTGAAATTAGAATACTTTCGAGATTGCTGCCTATAGCACAACGCTATTGTGACAATAGCAAACAGACAATACACGATACTCAACATCGTCGCCAGCCGGAGAGCGACAAGGCAGCACAATCGTCCATGAAGCATGCAGGATACCACAATAAGAAACGCTTGAGTGTATGCGTTGTAGTTCTCTCAGGCTCACGAAGTATCTGACTGTGTTCATAGTAGTTTACACATCGTATATAGTTTGATGAGTGAAAGCTTGGGGTCACACAGCGTAGCTGCACGTGCCGGCATATGGCGTGTTAGATGTGTATATGTGCAGAACGCGAATTTACTGAAAACTGTGCTTTTTCCGCATCTTTTGGCAATAATCTCTTCATAATGTGACGCGATGTTGACGAAGTGAGGTTCGACCTCGGGTGGCGAAGTCGCGATGTCTAAGAATAGGAGGACGGCTCTGCAGGGGCTTTCCTTAGCGGGCTTGGCATGTGGTTGCTCCTGAAACCACAATTGTGACAACCGCCTCCACAGCATCCCAGTCCTCGCTGCAGCACAGCACCCCCGCCGCGCCTGCTCTCGCTTCTCTGTTTACTGTAGGACATTCACTCCCTATCGCACTTGTTTCTCCCCCCCGCACATCGGGTGTTACGTCGCACATCATCTCGGATTCCCATTGTTAGGGGCGTCCCGGTTGTACACAGCCTCAACCCCGGACAACACCACGAACCCTCACACTGCCCGCGAACATGGGCTTCGGCGACTTCTCGACGATATGCACCAAGGCGGCGATTCCGCTTTGCGCGCTGGTGGGCGAGCAGCAGATCAACGGCGGTGCCGGCATACAAACAAACTGCTACTCGAGGACGATTGAGATCGCAAACACGCTGATCTTCCAATGCGCGAACGACTTTATGCACATTCTAGCCCTGGTCATGACGGTGATTATGATTATTCACGTGCGCTCGAAGTTCACTGCCGTCGGTATGTTGTGCTGTCTGAACAATGGACGAATATGAAGCACTAACACCACCTAGGCCGCAAAGAAATCACATCCTTCTTCTACATCTACCTTCTCCTGACCATCATATCGCTCATCCTCGACGCCGGCGTTACCGCACCCGGCTCCGCGCCCTATCCGTACTTTGCCGCCGTACAGAACGGCCTCGTCTCCGCACTCTGTACCTGCTTGTTGATCAACGGCTTCGTCGGTTTCCAGCTATACGAGGATGGAACAACACTCTCAGTCTGGCTGCTGCGACTCTGCTCACTCGCCATGTTCGTAGTCAGCGGTGCTGTCTCACTTTTGACTTTTAAGAACTGGGCAGGACTGAGCTCAAAGAACCCCATCGGCATCATGATCGTCACCTACATCGTAAACGCCATCTTCCTCTTCGTCTACGTTGTCAGCCAGATCATCCTGGTTGTCGGCACACTCGAGGACCGCTGGCCGCTTGGCGACATCTCGTTCGGTATCTTCTTCTTCGTCATCGGCCAGGTCATCCTCTACGTCTTCAGCGATACGATCTGTGACAACGTCCAGCACTACGTCGATGGTCTCTTCTTTGCTACCATTTGCAATTTGCTGGCAGTCATGATGGTCTACAAGGTTAGTTCGCCGCTAAAAGTCGATAGTTTGCATTGCGCTAACACAGCTATAAATAGTACTGGGATTCAATCACCCGCGAAGATCTCGAGTTCTCAGTCGGTGTCAAGCAGCACAACTGGGAAGTCAAGGAACTTTTGCCAGACGAGGACAAGCGCGGCACCGTTTACCAAGACTCTGACTACACGCCTTCGCTCTACCAGCAACCGTACAACGGACGCCAGTCACACTACTCCAACCTCGGTCACTAGAGCTACGTCTGACGCCACATTCTGTTTTCGCATGCTTTGTTGTTTGTAATCTGATCTGACGGCATGATCTGGAGTTGCGGCGTATCTTGACGATGGCGTTCTAGCAAGCCCCGTTGCATATGGCCTTCGATCCGAATGACTCGACATTAGGCATTGGCATAATCGGAGCATTGTTCGGCGCAACATGTTCTTGCTGTCCAGGGACACCAAAACCCTCACGACATTCATAGTACCTATATAGTAATATCATACCACGCATCCCACACACGATTGACTCCCACGCAATTCTTCCAGCCGGTGTCATGCCTCGTAACGAGGACCCCGATTTCGATGCGAGCATTCGAAGTCACATGATGGCCAAGCCCAAACGGCCTACCCGAACAGGCAATTCCGGCGCAAAATAACAACTTCTCCCATTTTCAGGCCCCGTACCATGCTGCATGCAGTATATCGTAGCTTGCGGCTCATCATTCTGACGATACGGGCTTGTGATGGCAAGACTCGTGGCTAATGATCGGGATTTGTGGGCAATGGCAATGAGCGGGGTCGGCGGGGCGGGCGCGGGGATGCTTTAAAGACGACGATGCCCCTATGATTTGAGGCAGATATTGCGTCGTGTTCAATATTGATTTCGAGAACACTCTTAGGGGCCGGAGAAAATTAGTAAGTTTGGGCACTTCCCTGGCAGTGCAAATGCGGGAGATTTCATGGTGCTTCACGCTTTCTCCTGTGCTCCGGCTAATGCTTAACAGCTCAATTGAAAAAAAAAAACGAAGTAAAGAAGCAGAATTGATCGCTTCGTATAGTTTGAAATACGCAAACACACATTTCCAGATCCACCCAAAATGTCACGGAAACATTTCTTCCCCAACCCAGAGGGCGTTGTGGTGCACATGCTCAACTCACTCGTAACGCGGAATCAGCACATGGGCCTCGATACCGAGAACCGAGTTGTTTACAACCTGGCACATCCACCACACCAGGTCACCATCATTTCCGGCGGAGGATCTGGTCACGAGCCTGCGTGGTCTGGATTCGTTGGCGACGGTATGCTTTCAGCTGCTGTCTGCGGAGATATCTTTGCATCACCGAGCACGAAGCAGATCATGGCGGGTATCAGAAATGTGCCGTCAAATGAGGGCGTAATTCTTTGCATCACAAATTATACTGGAGATATGCTGCATTTTGGACTCGCGAGGGAAAAGGGCCAGGCGCTGGGATACAAAGTCGATGTCGTGTGCATGGCGGAAGATGCAGCGCTAGGAAGAGAAAAGAGCGAGAAAGTCGGACGGAGAGGTTTGGCTGGTAATTTGCTGGTCATTAAGCTTGCGGGCGCGGCGTCACAGAAGGGATGGGCTTTTGAAAGGTGTCGCAAGATTGGAGAGTTGGGCAATTCGCAGCTTGTGACGATTGGAACGAGTTTGGATCATTGTCATGTTCCTGGACGAGAGGCATTTGAGTCGGTGAAGGATAATGCGTGTGTGCTTGGAATGGGGATACACAATGAGCCTGTAAGTTTTGATCTCACGGGTTGACAAATCGGATACTGATTTAGCAGGGCCTCCGCACGATCTCACCGATGCCCAGTCCGCAAGACATCATCAAGGAAATGCTGCGCTATCTGCTTGACCCGGCGGACAAGGACCGCGCTTTCGTTCCCTTCTCGCCTTCCGACAACGTTGTCATGCTGTGCAACAACTTTGGTGGTCTTTCCAATCTCGAATTCGACGCCATGGTCAACATCGCCCTCGAAAAGCTAAAGTCAGACTGGTCCATCGTGCCCAAGCGCATCTACGCCGGGGTCCTCGAAACCAGCTTGAACGGCCAGGGCTTCAGCATCACCCTCGGCAACATGACCGGCATGGCAAAGGCAATGGACCTGAGCGACGAAGAGGTATTCGAACTACTAGACGCCCCAACCAACGCCCCCGCCTGGCCTAAGAACGGCTACCGACCCGTAACCATCAGCAAAGAAACCGAAACCCTCCGCAACGCCGCCAACGCCGCCCACGCAAACTCCTCCACAGTTCATAAAGGCCCAGCAACACCCGCCTCACTCATCCCCGCCCTCCGCACAGCATGCAAAGCCGCTCTCGCCGCCGAACCCACCATCACCCAATACGACCTACAAATGGGCGACGGCGACTGCGGCGAAGCAGTCGCGGGTGTGTGTAAATCCATCCTCGCCAACATCGATGCCGTGGAAGCCAATCCACCCGCTCTCCTCGCCCTGCTCGAGAGTATCGGCGAGAATGTCGAGAATGTAGGCGGCTCCCTGGGTGCTATCTTATCCATCCTCGTCACAGCCTTCACCAACGCACTCGCCACGCTAACCTCCCAGTCCGCCGCCCTGGACTTCAGCACCATCGCGCGTGCCGCCGCTCTCGGATTAGAAAACTTGAAGAACTACACGTCCGCGCGCGAGGGTGATAGGACTGTTATGGACGTGCTGATCCCGTTCATCAACACCTTGAATGAGACGCGCGATTTAGAGAAGAGTGTGCATGTCGCGGAACAGAGTGCGCAGCGCACGAGCGAGATGAAGGCCAAGTTTGGGCGCGCGACGTATATTAGTGAGGATGGGAGTGAGAGGAGTCGGATTCCGGATCCGGGGGCGTATGCGGTGGGGGTGTGGTGTAGGGGGTTGGTGGAGGGGTATAAGGGATGAAACAGTGGGAGAAGTGGGCGCAAGGTATGTTGCTGAGATAGTTAAGTGTGAGATAAATCTAGGGACCGTAGTGCTTGTTGTGCATGAAAAGATTCCATGTCATTTGGTTTGTGAGAATTGGTTGACGTGAATTTACATTCCTCACCTCGATCACGCAAGCTCGCTCGGGGTCAATCCCACGGAAGACGCCGCGGATCGAGCCGATTTGGCTTGTTCAAAATGTCTAAAAGTCTACTCGTCCTAATTCATCCCCCATTCCTCCAGCGTCCAATTCGAGTTGGTATACGGTGACTGATCGATCTCGGGGTCAATCGACCCGTCTGAAGCCTCAAATAGGGTTCACTTTCTCTTTAAAGGTCGACACATCTGCACTATAATTGTTTTCGTATGCAGAAAAGTCGCTAATACACTCTTGATGGACGAATGATGACGAGAAACGAAATGTGATATACAAGCTAATTCAGCGTTCCATGGAACGTTACAAGGCGATAGCCGTGCTCACGTGAGGCACTTCTGCCTCGATGGCCCCAGGGTAATTGCGAAACACGAATCCTGTCTCTCAATCTAGACGGGCGCCTAAGTTCACAGAGAAGCTAGGCACGATGCACATTAGCGGTAGCCGTGATGTACGCCACGAGATAAAGAAAGATTGCCCAAATTAATTCTTATGATCAGCTTTGTTACTATCACCATATGAACCAGTGTAAGCTCAGGTAACCTTGTATGGTCACGTGGACTAGCCATCAGCCAATCAGCCCACCACTCTATGTATATAAGCCTTCATCACAGACCTCTCGGTCATCAGAACACAATACACCTTACATTACACTTCGTCTCCTGCTCCCAACTGCTTACAACCAGCGAGTATCCGACGTATCCTATCGTCAAGTTCTACTGCGCCCAAACACCACCCGCACCAATGTGCGATCTGCGACAAGCGTGCTTTCAGTCCACCTATAGATCAGGGCCTAGGTTTTGATTTCGCTGTCTCTCTTTCTCTGCGAGGCGCTGAGAAGCCTTATGGCGATAAACGGCATCTTCTACCTCCTGTCGCAAGGGCTTCAGTGGCGAATTGTGCAGCTTCATGATTAGATTCGCAATCCTGCTTGCGCACCTCTTCAACTCTCTGATAACAGCCTCTCCATGTTCACTACAAATTGACATAACCTCTCTCATTTGGCCAAGGCACGTGTGAACCATTATAGGAATCACGTAGTCGGGTTCATTTGTCTGCGTGAGGATACTGATTTGGGAAGCGGTCCCTATGAAGGTGGAAAAGGGAAGATGAGAGGGCGTGTCACTACGACACCTAGAACAACAAAAGGCAGGGAAACTTTTGAGGCCTAGTGGTCATCATTGTACACAAGTTTTACTGGCTTGACCACTCTACTCGCAGTTTCATGTGACGTAGAGTTTGGAAGAGGCACATTTGCGCGCATCAGCCCAAGAACAAATGTGCATGCTTCACATGTTCT
This sequence comes from Parastagonospora avenae f. sp. tritici 18332-5, assembly GCA_022559985.1. Taxonomy (NCBI): domain Eukaryota; kingdom Fungi; phylum Ascomycota; class Dothideomycetes; order Pleosporales; family Phaeosphaeriaceae; genus Parastagonospora; species Parastagonospora avenae. The sequence continues at coordinate 108,138 of JAFJTR010000093.1, forward strand.
GCAGGCGCCTCTCCTCGGTACCTAGAGAGCTGAAATTTGAAAAGTAATTTTTGACAGGTCAAATGGACTTGATGTTGTTGATCGGTCCGACCAGCTCTTCAATCAAGGATGGCTCCTTTTCTCACACCCGCCTCTTCCATCGGGTAAACCTTGTCGACCGCCTTATTCACAAGCGTAAGTAAGTCCACGATATCATCCTAATCTGGCCGGGACCCACGTGGACCAAGACCTTGATCGCACAACTGTCCTCGTTGTCGACCGTGGCAATGGTGACCTCGCTGGCTGTGATGTGTCCGCCGAGTTGGTAGCGAATGATGAAAGCGATCTTGCCTTTCGCCATATGTCAGCGTAAAGCTGCGAGAAGCTCGATGTCGCGGTGTTTGATACGACGTGCTCGGTGCGGATGCGGTGACGCGGCGATCTTGGATTCAAGGGATTCGGGGCCAGTGCCATAGTTGAACACCGTGTCGGAGGCGGGAGAGACATGGTACGTAGACTCCCTGGTGGCGGAGGCATGGCTTGAAGTTGTTGAGTAGAGTGAGGTAGTGTAGGGTAATTTGGAGGAAAAGAACCGTGGAAGAGTTTAGAGTTGTGTGCGCAGTCACGCAACTAGTATGCGGTGTTTGCTTTTACATTTTCACTTTACGGTCTAAAGATACCAATGCTCCGTCATGAAGCAACGATCGTAACTATCTGAGGGTGTTTTTGCAGTCAACTATAGCCTGACCTAAGGCCTCATCTGAGGACTTCGTCATTGTCGCCATACACCTGGGCATGCTCACGGATCATTTAAATCCTGATCATACGATCATCAGGCTGCACATGTGCGGAATTATGTAATGTTCCTCAAGGGTGCACTAAGAAGTTTATAATGAATCCGAAATATGTTCATTGGTGTAACATGTTGCGCCTGCTCTCACGAAATATCTTGAATTCATCCAGGCTATCTCTTCACCTTTCCTCAATACCTGCCAGTCGCAGCCTTGAGGATTCCGATGTCCTCTCCAAGCTGCTCCATCAAGGGCGTCGCCCTCACGCTTGGTGCGTCCTTCAGCCGCATGACATTGTCTACAGTCTTGTTTTCAACCCGCTCCAACTGCCCGACAGCAGAATTTGTTTCCTTTGCCTCTCTCCTCATGATTTCTTGTAGCTACCCAGGACCTTCATGATACCAAAGCGTGATTTCTCGGCAACGGTCGTGTTTGATCATGCTGACGCACTGGGCGATTTTATATTCGATTGAACTCATATCCAAGGCGGCCGTGACAGGTTCGAACTCTGTGTTTGCGGTTACAAGAGTCTTAAACTTTGGAGAGAGTAGAGTTGTAGAATAAGTGGGCGCAGAGGAAGAATCTGGTTTTTTACTTCGTGCGCAGTGACGCAGTCACGGGACGTGCGTGCGGTGTTTGAATTCACTACGCTAGACTATAGATGTGCTGCTCTATCATGCACAAACGTCACGGCATCAACACTACAGCAGTCATGGTTTCAAAAAAAGCATCGCTGAAGATGGCCATGCTGACTGTTGACACTGCGGTGTAGGAAGTAACATGTAGAAGAATTTGAAGTTAGGCTACAGGCAAAAGATGAGAACCAGAAAGTGGATAACTCATGTCTTGACTGATTACGGTACGTAAATACCTTGTAAGGCATTTCCCAAGTTTAGGAAGAGTACATGTGTAGCTCCGACGTTCTGTGCAATGCGGCATGCCCACAGTCCATCGATCGTTCTACGATTACCAATCCTCAATCACTCTCGTCGTTGTATTATTTGTGCATGTCATTGATGTCATCTACCATAGTAGTGAAGTGGTCATTATCCAAACCAGCAAGCGGTATGACATTCTCCACTGTGTCGTTCATGATGGTCGTCAATGCGGTCACAACGCACTGTCCGTCTTCCGCTATCACTGACACAACCATCCTGAAGTCTTTCAAGCCAGTCTGAACGAGGATCATGATCTCTCGGCCTTTCAAGCATTCCAAGCCACTCTTGTATACCGCTGCCCTGGAGGAGAGCACTGAGACTACGTTGGCGGCGACGTTGGGACTGTGCTCGTAGCGGATGACGAAGGCGATGTTGTCTTGGAACAAGATTATTAGCAGCTACGTTCGGGCAATTCTTAATGGATTGATAGGGTCAAACGTACTGGCCAAGGACTACAACTCACTGTGGCTCATACGGCCGCGGTGCAGGTTAAGACCAGCGGCGATCTTGCCCTCGGGGGGGGCTGGGAGACAGCCACCCTGACGCACAAACGGCGGAATATCAAATAAGCACCAGCTTCAAAAGCTTAATTATCGCTTCTCTAACTGAGAGAATTACGAGACATTCTGAGGGCCCCCAATCTCCTCAACAGCACGTCGTACATTTGACGTTGCAGCGGTCAGTCCTTTTCTCCTAAATCCCACCACATTTTGCGACAGTCAATATACCATCTCCTCCAAGCACATACACCGTTCCTAAGTGCACCCTTATCATTGGCGTCGCACTGCCACCGAAGCAATGTGCTGGAACTTAAGAACGAAGAAATCCATCGCACCGGGCTCCTGTCTTGACTGTCAACTTGTAAACACCTTACAGTACCCTGTCATAATTCCAAGTCCACCAGTATCCCCACCATCTAAATCCCACCCACCGCAAATCCCCCAGCCTCACGCCACCGCCCCCCCTCAAACAACCTGTCAGCCATGGCCTTCAGGTATTCTGCCCGAGGCGTGATCCATCTCAACTTCCCACACTCCCACACTAGTCCTATTGAGGTTTAGCGCGTGACTTCATGTTTATACAGATCCTTCCTCCGTAGCACCTGATACATCACGATTCTCCCTATTTCCAGTGCTTCTGACACAACCCTCTCCCACCCGACCCAAAAATCCCCCCTCAACCCCATCCACCCTACCCCAACAACGCAGCCGTCCCTTCCGAACAGATGCTACAATCTGCAAAACACTAGCATGGTGTCCATGATCCTCGCCCACTCCCTAATAGCATTTCCGTCGTAGCTTGTTTAGCGCAAGTAAACTCCCACAATCCCGCGCTACATTCTCAAAACCCGTTGCAGAACGGATGTTCCCCAAGACTGTTAGCGATGGGAAGGAGAGGATGGCGGGCAGAGATGATGATGAGGTAGCTAATCGAGCCTGAAAGGGAATTCGATGAGATGTGAACGCGCTCTGAGACGCGACGTTGTGGTGGCCTGCAGCGAGCTTGCCCTCGAGGGAGGTAGTATTGAATGCAGGGGACGGAATGTGCTGAGGTTTTGGGGAGGCTGTGTGGATCCACAAAGGTTTGATGCACTAGTCAAACGTGGTGAAAAAACCCCGAATAAATGAAAGCGAAGAAACAGGTTGACTTTGCGCGCACTTGCGTATGTTCACAGTCTTACGCCTTGAAAGCACGTGCTGCTCGCCGCAAGCTCCAGAAACTTCGGACTCGTTAATTGCAGCACATGAAAAGCTGACAAAAGCAGTTGCGGTGTGGTGTGGAAGATGTGCCATACCTCACCATGTAGAACATGTCTGAGTCAATGTATATTTCCGTCGATTTCACAGCACCGCCAATTCGAACATGCGCTCAAACTGGCTCAAACCTCCTCAAACTTCATCTTCATCAACCAATCATTTCTTAAGATACTTGAGGTATAGAACCAAAATATATCGAATCTCCTAAGCATACACATCGCACAACCCACCCCCACCACAAGTCCCGATACCCAAATACTTTCTTTATCAATACATCGCATAGTCCATCACATAAGCTTAGCTTCCATTCCCTTCATCACATACCCCCCCTCGCAAACCATACCCAATACCAAATTCACACCAAAAACGCCCCCACCAACCTTACATCTACATGCCAATTCACCTCCCCTCCTTAATCTTCACACAATCCGCAAACTGCGGAAACGTCCCGCGAAAAGTCGGTCCAAGCGTCCAATTCCCGAGATCGCGGAGGTGGCTCTCAAAAGCGGGATTAATCAGCCACTGGTCCTCTTCCTTCGGCAGGGGGCCGAGTGGAGGTTGCGGTGTGGACGGGTCCTGCGGCGAGCCGGCGTGCACGCGTGTGCTCGGCGCTGCGGAGAAGGATGAAGATGTGACGGAAATCGTGGAGGTGTTGACTTTGGATGCGGGGAGGAGGACGTCTTGGGGTTCGTAGGGCCAGTTGAGGGAGACGGTTGTGGTGAAGGGGATGAAGAAGTTTTGGAAGGAAAGGAAGGGTTTGGTCTGGCAGAGGCGGTCGCGGAGACGGGGCCTGCATATAACAATTAGCGATACATAGAGGGGAAATTGATGCTCGACTCACCAAGGCAAATGATCAAACCAACACGGATGCCCGATAAACAACTGCGTCGGCCGCGGCGTCACCCAATGCGGCAGCCTATCGTAATTCTCCTGACTCGGTTCAATCTGCCACCGCATGACCAGGTACATGATGAACACGATAGCCACCTGCTCCGGCTTCCCACATATGTCCGGGAACGTGCGCAGAATCTCGGTGAAGAGCTGGGACAGCGGGTGCGACTCGACCTGCCGCTCGGGATACACGAGGGATGTGAAGTTGGGATATAGCGGCCCGACGAGCGTCTTGATGGGCACGCCTTCTGCCGCGCGCGTCTGCCGGTCTTGCAGGAAGGTGAGCAGGATGGCGTCGAGGGGACATGTGGGGGAGGAGTTGCGCGGGAGGGTCAGGTGGGCGACGAGGTTTGGGGCGTATTGGGCCTGGCTGTCGCTGCTGACGTTGTACGGCTGGGGGAGTTGTGGGGGAGGCAGGTTTGGATCCACCACTCGAGCCTGGTTGTTGTCGAGCAGGAAGTCGACGCCTAGCCGCTCGTCGAAAGGCATGTCGGGTGCGTTTAGTTGCGGGCGCGTGGCCTCGAAGCGTGGGCTGTTGTCGTTGGAGTAGCGGCGCATGTGGCTGGTAGGGCCTTCGCTGGGGTACATCCATGGCCGACCTGGGTCTGTTACTGAGGGTGAGTGGACGCCGTTTGTAGGCGTTCCTCCTGCGGCTATGTCTTGGAGGGTCGCGTGGAATTGGCGCGGGTCAGAGGGTTGTTGTATGGGCGCGTCGCGGTGGGGTGGTAGGACGGTCAGAGGGGAGCGTTCTGCGGCTGCTGCGAGTTCTGCTATATATCAGCATGGGAACATGCTGAAGATAGACCATACATACCATTGAGACCACCAACCGGGCCTGCGTCCCGCAGAATTGGCTGGATGAGCGTCATGACGCTGTGCAGCCTCTTTCTGATGTCCGCATTCTCAGCCTGGACAGCCTCCTTCTCTCTGAGCACGACCTGCAGGTCATGGTACGGCTGCTGGTTCTCCAGGTCCCTTATCCGCTGATTGAGTCTGTCGATCTGATTTTTCGTGCGCTCGCGAATCGCGCGCTGGGCCTCGCGGTCGTTCGCGCGCTTCCTGGCCAGCTGTTCGGGCGTGAGGTTGGCGACACCACGCGAATTGGGCCCGGTGCGGCGCTTCTTGTTGGAGCCATCTTCGGGCTGCTCGCTGTCTCTTAGCTGGGACGAGGGCGTGCCCGCGTCGGCCGGGGACGCCATGATGGTTATTATGCGCAGAAGGAAGAGGCCTTACTCGTAAGGAGTGCCTGAAGTCGCCTACTCAAAAATTCGCGAGTCATTTCTCGGGAAGGCACGACATGGGTTCTTTGCCCGTCGCGCCTTCCTTGGCTTGCTGGCCCCACAATTTCCCCAGCCTCGGGTAATGACCTCCGCTCCGAGATGCATGGGCATGTGCAGACGACGTCGAGTAAGCTCGGGCGCTTGTGACTATGGCATGATTTAGTCTGATGTGCTCCTGGAGCTGAGTCTATCTCAGCTCCCTCATATCCAACACCATGGCAGACCAAAATGTCAGCAAGCTAGGCATCGCCTCGGCCGTCTTCAAAGCTGGTACATAAACAACAGCTGATTCTCATCTCTATTTACTAACATCCCCAGTCGGCTCAGCATCTGGCCGTCTCGTCACCTCTCCATTCAAGGGGACCAATGGCTCCAACACATACTTCAAAGATGTCATGTTCGCCATGTTCCGCACCCAACTAGGCAACCTGGACCTCGCCCAAGACCGCTACCTGAACGGCCAAACAACGCCCATCTATCTGCAATTCGCCAAAGACAACAAATTCAAGCCCGAGAGCATCACACTACCCAGTGGAACGCAGGCGCACTGGTTCGGCAGCAGCTCTGCGAAGAAAATCATCATCTACTTTCATGGTACATCTATCAAAACATAGAGAGGTGCTACCTCATGCTAATTGTATACAGGCGGCGGCTACGTAATGCCCTGCGGCCCCGGCCACCAACTCTGGCTCAACGACCTGCAAAACTCCCTCGGCCCCTCCGTCTCCGCCCTGCTCCTCGCCTATGACCTCGCCCCCGAACACCCCTACCCCACCCAACTCACCCAAGCCGTCGAGCTCCTCCGCCACCTCACCGAAACCGAAGGCCGCGATCCCGCCGACATGATCCTGGGCGGCGACAGCGCAGGCGGGAATCTCGCGCTGGGCTTGTTGTCGCATATCGCGCACCCGCACATGGAGATCCCGCCGTTGAGGCTGCAGGGCAGGATTGGCGCCGCGATGTTGATTAGCCCGTGGGCGAGTCTCACGCAGACGCATACCCCGGCGTTTAGCGAGAATAGGGAGAGGGACATGTTCGACGCGCGCACGCTGACGCGCTGGTCCGGCGCGTTCCTCGCCTCCTCATCCCCCTTCGCCGGCGACTTCTACTCAGAGCCCATCCTCGCAAGTTCCGAATGGTGGGCACCCGTAGCAGATGTTGTTGGCGAGGTGCTTATCTGGGCGGGCGATAACGAGGTGCTGAAAGATGGCATTGTGGCGTTTGCGCAAAAGTTCAGCAGGGGGTTTGGCGGCGCGGGTGGGATTGTCGACGTGGTTGTTACGCCCCAGGCGTGTCATGAGGAGATGATTGTGGAGCGCATATTGGGGTATAAGGGGGATTCGGGGACGGGGAGTCAGGGGGTTGTCGAGGGGTGGGTTAAGGCGAAGCTGTAGGTTGGGAGGGATGGGTGGTGGCTTGAATGCGATGAGCGTCTTGAGTAAATCTGTGTTTCCAGCGTGTAATTACATATACATTCATGATCATGCAGTTGCTCATCATCATCTCGTTTCGTTCAACCACACATCAGACGCTCTTCCCCTCCACCATGTCCTGTCCTATCCCGTCCCACCACATATCCCCACTTTCTCGACCAAGACATGTACCGATACCGTCCGTCTTTCCACAGCAAACATCGCCAATAAGCTCGGGACACAGTTCTTTTCGCAGAGAAGACGAAGACATTGGTTGAATGTCAACTGCGTTTTTGGAAAGAAGCCACATGGACGATATTGTCTTTCGCTATCTGTCTTTCGCTATCTGTCTTTCGCTATCTGTCTTTCGCTATCTGTCTTTCGCTATCTGTCTTTCGAGAAAAGCACAGGGACTTATTGATTTGAGGAGAGAAGAGGGAGGGACAAAGAGTAGGGTTATATACTCCAATTCAACATCCCAACTTTTCTGGTCGCGTCATAGATTGTCGTTTGATTACATGCCAACTCTCAGCTCGCTCGACTGACACATGTACGTCTTCTACAGCTGGCAGCACCCATGCGCTTAGACGAATACTCTTTTGGTGAAGAAGAACGAGGACATATGCACATCTTGCGAATTTTTTTTCTTTCTTTTGGCGAGAAGCACCGCAGTCATTGTCGGGGTTTTTTGCTCTCTTTTGAGAAAAGCACAGAGACTCTTTGGATTGAGGAGAAAGTGCGAGGGAAGGGTGGATTTTCACATTGTCCTATACGCCTGCTTAACTGTCACATGTGCCGGTGGTATATGTTTCTCGGCGAACAGCACCCATGATAGCAGTACGCGTGATCTTTTTGGCCGGGAAGACAAAGACATTGTTTCGGCAAAATTAGGTCTTTTGTAGAAGGAAGACAGCGCAGACAATATTTCATGTCTGTGATTTTTTGGTGTTTTTGCAAAGAAGACGGTGCAGGCACATTTTGATCTTAGTCTTGCTTTTTTTTTTTTGGGAGGGGGGGGGGGGGGGGGGGGGGGGGGGGTTTTTGGGGGGGGGGGGGGGGGGGGGGGGGGGGGGGGGGGGGGGGCTCGATATCCCAACCCACCCTCTCCTGTCGTTTCGCCCGG